>PVJL010002917.1:9062-168787 GCA_004026885.1 Lyroderma lyra
CGTGCACGCCGGGGAAGGGGGCTTGGGGGTGCGGGCGTGGCTACGGTGAACAAGTTTATTGGTTTTCCTTAGGGGACAGCACAAGCACAGTCTGCCACTCTCACGAATTCTGCCACTGAGGTTCCTGTGTTTGGGGGAATCGCGGGGTTCAGCGCATCCTCAGTGCAACAGCTAAGCCACCCCCTAGAAGACCCACCTTTGTGATTACGGTCTCTCCTCGGCCCGGCGGGTATCAATAGATCGTTTTCATTTTCTAGAAGCAAAGTAGTACTGTTTCCTCTCCTTGGGGACAGAGGAAAAGTCTGCCACCCTCACCGTATCCCCAGCCCTGGCTCATCATGGCTAACGTTTCCAACAGAGTCCTAGCTGACCTGTCTCCTTCCACTTTCTTGTTTCTCCGTCTTCCTTTTCCGTCCTGTATCTGTCACTGTCGGGTAGACGAGCTTCGTGAACGTCACTCCTCCCAACCACGCCCAAACACGAAGCCCATGGGGCGCTGTGCTGCCATCAGGTCAAGGCCAGGCCTTCGGCTGGGCACGCTGCCTTTCACCAGCCCGCGGGGTTGCTCAGCGACACCAAACCCACATTTCCGCTGTCCCCGGAGATTCTGATGACCCTCATGCCCTCGCCCCACTAAGAATCTTAGTGGGTCCTACTAGCCCGGGGTTTGTAAAACAGGAGCTTTCTGTATCACAAAAGCAGAAATCACTGATTTCTTCAAGTATAAAATTGTCATAACCCCGAATATGTATTTTTCAGCCCTTTCCCTCCGCTTGGCGTGACTTCTAGTCACCTTCCTCCGAAAACCGCCAGCAAGGCCAAGTCCTCTCCTGCTCTCGTGCAACATGGTCCTAACCTGCCCTCACTGTCCCCTGTAGCCATTCTCCCTCCCTTGGGCTCCTATGACACTTACAGGTGACATGGGTTTCTTTCTTGCGCATTATTCTTAATTCTTCAAACGAATGGGCAAACTTGATAATAGCAGCCATGACGTATTTCTGAACATTTTCTCTCTATCCCGTGCCGGCATACGATTCCTACTGAAGTTCCCACCTATCAGTCTATTCTGCTCAATAATTAGACCCGTCTGCCACAAAAATGTGTTTGTACAAACCGAACGCAATGATATGCACGTAGTTACGGAAGGACACTCAGTCTCCGGGCTCCGGGCAGGTGCTTGCCCACCTGCAGAATTCGGAAACTCACACTGGGTCTTGGGGCCCGCAGGCCTCTGCGTCGGCTCAGGGTGTCAAGGTCATCACCGCCGCACTCAGCAAGAAGTGCTCTGGACTCCTAACAGTTTCTGGGGATCTGTGGATGGTTTCCTCAGGAATCTGTTGCTTCTAATCCATTCCAACTTGGTTTTTTCCCAACACCAATTATCCCTTTTCCGGGGGAAAGAAAAGTGTACGAGAAATATATTCCACGCCTCCTGCCAACCCTGTTGGGAAATATTCCACTTGTTTTTCCAAAGCTAATGTTTACCTTTCCTAATAGACATGATTTCCCTCTCAAGTCTGAGATTTTAGAAGTTTTTATTGACCTAAACGTTCACCACCACGCCTTTCACAGATTCCGCAGCAGATACCATTATGAAACAAATCACTGGGGTGTCCTGATAAGCAATAAATCATTTTTGAGCTATCTTAGCACGCAGTGCGAGTACCTGCATTTTTTTATAGATAGATGGAACATTTTACACCATCGGAAGAATATGTTTTAAAGAAAATAAGCATTGTTTTCACAATTGGAAGAGTATTTTATAAAGAAAATGAGCCCTGTTTTCTAAGTAGAGTTTAGTAATATATTCAGAAATATTTTCCTAGCCTCGGTTGGAAGGCACTCAAGGAAGATCAAAGACCTTCCAGAACTTTATTTACTTAAATGGGTTTGAACTATAGCACTCAGTAGTGCCTTTTCTGTCACCGTTTTTTGGGAAAAACAGTAAATGTGTTGGTTTGTTTCTCAACTTAACGACTCGCTGTGCGCAGAGCCCCGGGCTGACCTCCTCTGTGGGTGATGCGTGACCCTCCAAGACGAAGGGGCTTTTGGGGCATTTTCTAGACTGACGTCACCGGCGCACCCACGGTCCTGGGGGAAATGAGGGGGCACCTTCCGAGTCCACCCCGTCCCCTTCCGCCTCGCCCCTGCGCTTCCGGCCCAGATCCTGTTTCCCAGTCGTGTCGTGGTGCCGATGCCCACTCCGTGTGGTCCCTCCCCCATAGGGACACAGAGAAGCACCCCGATTGGTCTTCTCCCTAACCATCATCCCGGACTCTGGGGAACTGGGGGGAGCGGGCAGTGATTGGCTCTGTCGCCCCTTCCTTTCCGTCCTCCCAGGATCTGGGCTTTTGGGTGGAAATAGCAATGGGTGCGTCGTGACTGGGGGATGGAATAGACGTTCATCCTCGTGCTTTGATCCAGGTGCATCTACGCCTGCCGTCTGACAATTATTCTTTGGCTTTTGCAGCTTCTGGTGGCTGCTGGCATCCCTGAACTTGTGACTGCTACCCTCCAGTCCCTTCCTGCATGGTCACATTGCCTCCCTTCTCCTGTCTATGTCTCCTGTTTGTCACTTATAAGAATACCTGTCACTGCATCTAGGACTCACTTGCAAATTGCAGGCTGATTTCCTCATCTCAAGGTCTTTAGCTTAATTACATCTGCAAAGAACGTTTTCTAAATTGAAAAGTAACACCCACAAGTTCCAAGGATTAGCTGTATCTCTTGGAGGCCATGCTTCGGCCCACCACGGGTGGGTAATACCGTAGACTCTCAGTGACCGGCACCCGGGGGACGGGTAGAGGCTGGATGCACGTAAGTAGGCTCTCCCGTAGCCGGAACTCAAGCCACCAACACTTTCAAGCAACCGGCTGGTTGGGTTCTGGTTATCCATTGTACAAATGAAGAGGACAAGGCGCACTGGCTGACATGGGACGACGTGCCGCCCGTTACACGGGGTTTGTGCTATTTAATGTTCATAACTCTCCCAAGAGGCAGCTACACTGGCTTCTACAGATAAGGGAGCAAAGGCTGAGAGAGCTGGCCCAATGGCACAGCCGTGCGACGACTGCAGAGCCCACACACTAAGCACCGAGCAACCCAATTCCTCTAACGTCTATTCCGTACGTCCGGGGGGTCGAAGGTGGTGGGCATGCCACAGGGCGTTCAGATAGAGCATTAGACCTCGTGTCACTGCACGGACACTCACAAGCGCCACAACCTTTGAAACGCATTTCCTTATGAGTAAAACAAGAGTATTAATGCTAATCATTTTGTACCTCACCAGGTGCCCTCCTTGCCCCCTGGATGCTGGCATCTATTTGCATCCATGTCATTGAGATGCGATTTAAGTCTAGCAGACAGAACCTGTCTGCACACGGTTCCCTTCGACACGTTTTGATGTCACTTGGGTACGTGTCCCGGAGTGGAGCGCAGGGCCGGGGGCAGGCCGCGGCTTTAACGTCTGCGTCACTGCCCAACAGGCCTTCACGTCCACGGCACCAGCTTACGTTCCGACCTGGTTCATCGAACTTGGGGCTTCCGGGCAGCAAGGATAGAAAAGAAGATACGAAAGCAGGTCAGGTGGGAGGGGTCGAAGGCCAGGCGAATGGGGCCGTTCGAAGGACGAGGCATTTGTCGTTCAGAACTGACTTCCCCGGAGGCGAACAGGGGTGAGACCCGGGAAGGGACGGCTGAGTGCACGCCGTGAGCAGGGACTCGGGGACGGCGCCAAGCCAGCTGGGACAGTCAGTGGCCTCACGCTGAGCTGACGTCAGCTCCGTGCTTGGTTTCAGGACAAGCCAAGGGTTGTCTGGGGGACAGATACCTCCCCAGAGTTACATCTGTGAGAGACAGAATCCTAAGGAAGGGTGTGGCAGTCAAGGTCACCAGCGTGACTCACCCACAGAGACGCCTGTGTTGGGTTAAGGCGCCCATTTGGCTTCTCAGGTTGACCTGTGGCCCCTCTTCCATAAATTCCAAGGGGAACCTACTCTGTGTGGCACAGAGAGCCCTTGCCCCTGACTCTTCGTGTCTCATCTTTGTTTCCCTGGTTCCCCTTTCCTACCTTCTTTTGAGTTGATAAGTTGTTGTTTTGTTTTGTTTTTTGTATTCGATTTTAATTTCTCTTCTGTCTTTCAGGTATAGTTCCATGCATTTTTTTAATGGTTGCTCTAGGGATTACATTATGCATTGTTAACTTATCTCAGGCTATTTGGAATTAATATCCTACTACTTCTCATAAATCACAGGAAACTGGGGATCCACGCACCTCCGTCTCTGTGCTAACGTCATCCTGCCCCCACGCGCCTATTCATGACCCTCACAACATGAGGTATGTTTGCTTTAAACCGTCACGTAAGGTTTGCACGCAGAGAAGAACGCACGTAATCTCTAAAAGTGTGTCCCCGTAGGCGCCCTTCCTGGAGTTCTTCGTGACTTCCTGGGGGTCAGAATGTCCACCCCGCCCCACTTCTGCCTGCAGACCGTGAGCGTTCCCCACCGTGCACGTCTGCTCGGTTCAGACTCCCCATTACCCTCGAGATAACGTCACAGTCGTGCTCAGGCCTGAGGCCAAAGCCAAGCGTCCAGCTGTGCGAAGGGTCCGCCCGATCAGCCCGGAGTCCCGGGCAGAGCTGTGCTCCCCGCAGGAGAAGGGGAACTGGGCTGCCCCAAAGGATTCGGATGGACTAGAGGTGGGACCAGGGCTACTGTGTGGCCAGTCCGCAAGGCAGGACTCTGGATCCTGGCGGGGGGAGCCGGGGCCCGACAGCCTGTGAGGACTCCCTGGGATCAGACCCCCACGGTGATGCAGATGCCAGCTGTCACTTGTTATTAGGGAGCATGGTGGAAGAGCCACCAGGGGTTCATTAGAAAGTGTGAGCTGCTCATTTGTGAGGGGTGTTGGCATCATTGTCGTCTGTCACATGCATTCTTTTTCTTTCAGTTACTTTGTTTGCATAGAACGCTTTGCTCCAAGTTCTTCCTGCACCTAGAATGTTCTCAGTACCTGGTCATCACACGAGTGACGAGCGCTCCTCTACCTGCCATTCAGATCCCACCTGTAACGCGACCCCCTGGCACGGGGCTTCCCCGGACCACGCAAACGGGAGGCGCCCTGGAGGACCCCCTCCGGGCCACGTCTCCATTCCGGCTTCGTGCGGGGGGCCCACCACCGCCGGCAGACGCCGCCCGGCTCCCCCCAGCCCCCTTCACGTCCCCTTTCGTCCACCCCCCACACCGCGGGGCACGGACCCAGATGACTCCCTGGCGACAGTTGCTTCGGCACCCAGAGAAGTGTGTGATTTTTCATATTCCTCCGTAGCTATTGTAATTAAAGCTTGGATGGGTGGGTTAGTGCTGCATTAGCTCACGTTTCTTAAACGGGCTTGTGTTCAGGTAGTTTCGTATGTTATAAAAAGGAGCCATCCAGAGATGCTGTTGCCCCATCCGAAAAGGAGAATAGGCCAATTATTGTCCCTTCAAGGCACCTGCGTTTTGCACCACAGGAAATGGGTGCTTGGGGGCTGTCTCCGTCGTAGAAGGCTGTAGGGAGAAGCGCCTGTAACTCCCCACGTTCAGTCCGCCCCGCCCCCACATCAAAGGCCCCTGAGATCCCCGGGAAAGGTGGGAGCAGACAGCAAAGACACCGTCACAGCGACTCACCTCTCTGTCCCGACTCTGATCGCGACGTGGCAGATACGAGGCACACGAAAGAGAACTGTGCGTTAGGGTTAGCACACTCCCAAGAGATACAACTTTACTGAGTACAAGCATTAGAATCGTTGTTAAAATAGTATTATGTGTCCCTGCCCCCTGAAAGACTCTGAACCTCAGCTCAAACTCGGTCAAGTCTGCCATGGTCTCTGCCTACTTCGCTCACGGCACCCCCTCCCGGACCCCAGGACGCCCCTAGACCGACGGGAGCTCAGAGGCTGGGCGATGGGGGCGGCCACGCCGATCACGGGGCCTTAAGTCTTGCCACACCCACTTCCGGACTGGGGATCCGGTCACCGTTCAGAGTCGGGGTGGGGGGGGGGGGACCGAAAACGATTTCAATGACCTCACGCTGCGGTGCTCGCAGCGGATTTTACAAGATGGAAAAATACTGACAACCTTAGGTTTACATGAAAGGAGAAAACGTAGGTGGTCCTGCTTAAAATAAATGTATTATTTTAAAAGTTTCCACAGCACGTTCCTTATTTTTTTTTGCTCAAAATGAAAGCGAGCTGAATTGACGTTTCCTACCGGCGCATGACCCACGATGAGAAGAGAGAGGTGGTTGCTCGTCCCCGCGCCGTTGTCTAGGCTTCCTCCTGGATGGTTCGGGCCTGAGCTTGGGGGTGGCCCACCAAGCTCCCCGGAGGTGCGGCGTGCTCTCAGACCCGTGACTGCCGGGGAAGTGCGTAATGTCACGGTTGTCTTAGACTCCAAGTTCTAAAACCCAAAACGCCACTACAAACGGAGCAGGTGAGAGCCCGGCACCTCGGGCAGTTTGATGAAGGGAAGAACAAGGGGTTCTTGTTCTTAAATTTGTGCTTAAACAAAAGCCTGCTGGGATTCTTTTCTCCCCCGTGTGTAAGAGGGATAAGGTAGAGAAGTGCCCTCCTTCGGGACGTTTGTCACCCTGACTCCACAGGACAATAGGCCTTCTGCTACTGTCCACACAGGCCTGTCATTCTCTTGTGCTTTTCGACTGAACTCAGAGGGAAACAAAACTTCGCACCTGGAAGTTTCGTGATGATTCCCTCTACCAACCTAGTTTTGCAGGTGAGGTGGCCCAGGCCCAGGGCAACCCTGTCACCAAATACGGCCCCAGACGGTTCCAGCCGAGTTCCCCACCCACCACACACTGCGTGTCCCCCTCGGACGGACCTCAGCCTGGCTGTCCTCTAACCGTGCCATATTCCGTTGGGCCAAGTCCCCTGGGAAGGCAGGAGGCCTGTGGGCCCGAGACAGACCCTGTCCTCCGAGCTGAGGACAGCCGTGGTGGCGCTGCTGGGCGTCAGCCTCTGCGTCCTCAGCGGTGAGCCCAGCGCAGGCTCCAGGCAGGGTGGGGCCCGGCTCAGGGCAGCCCTAAGTCCTCTAGGAGCCCAGAAAACACACAGAGCCAGCGAGGTGGCACTCCAATGATCTCCTAGGACTGAGCATGTCAGTGCTCTAGTCCTGTCAAAAGTGCTGTCATAGGGGCTCCCTGGTGGAGGAGCAGCTGGGCTTCGGCGCTGTCAATGCCGTGGCCTGGGTTCAATTCCAGCCAGGGAACTACCCCTGCCCCCTGCCCCCCCAAATTGGTGTCACACTAGTGCGTACAGAGACGGAGCCAGAGGGGGAAAATCCTGCAACCGCAATGCAGGGCCATGTTGTTGAGCAGTGGGTGGCGTGGGGAAGAGTAGGAATAACCAACAGAAGGCTCCTCCGATCCGCGTTTTCCTTGGAGGACTTCCAGTCCGTAATAAAGCAGGTATTTCCGTTCCATTCCCTGTTACCCTTTTCTAATTTTGTCCAAGTTAAAGGCTGAAGCGACAGTTCCAAATTCATTTTCCCAAGAGCCATCAGAGGAAACGAGGCCCGTTCACGGCGCCGCTGCCCGTCAGGACCCACGTCCCGTGTAGTTTGAGAAGAGGAGAAAGTGGCTGACACGGCTTAACGCCAGCCAGAGCAGGGAGGTGCGAGAGCAGCAGAAAGATGAAAAGAAGGGGAGTGGGCACGCGGGTCCAGCTTGGGTCACCGCGGTCGCGAGAGCGGCCCGTGCACAGAGCGACGGTCACCTTGCACGTAAGGCCACGCGGAGGCGTGGAGCCACCCACGGCGTGCACCCGTGTGTGCACTCCCGGCTCCCCGGCCGGCGAGGAGCGAGCAGGCTGGCGCCCGCTGACGGCCTGCTTCCCCCGGGCACATGGAAGGCGGCTGGCCGGCTGTCGGGCCGCATCACCGTGATGGAACTCCTGGTCAACGTGCTGCCGCGTTCTGCATTCAGAGAGATAGCACCCCTTTCTTCGCGTGGCTGGAGGTGGTAATCAGCCGACAAGTGCTCTCCTGACGCTCACGGGAGTGAGCAAAACAGGACATGAAATGCTTCTCGCCGGCCGCAAACGCGCGCCCGCGAACGCCCCGCCTGCCAGGGCTCGGGAAGCAGCGGGCGTGCCGCAGCCGGGGCAGCGCCGCCTCTTCCATGGCGCCGTCTGGGTCTTAGCGCGGCATGCAAATTATTTCGTAACTGCCACATTATTTATAGGTACGAAGCGCACAAATTAATCTCATAAGTAATTCCTTTGGGGAGCGGGGAAGTACCGGTGTACCGCAGGAAAATAGAAACCTACTTTTGCAAAGCGGACACCGATGGTCCCGCTGAGTGAGATTCGATTTTGTTTTGCAAACGATACTTGACGGCCCTGCGAGGGGCTCTCCGTAGTTGGAACTAAGACCCACAGAAACTAAGTTTCCAGACAATCCGTCGGAATGCTCTGAAAGAGAGGCACCTACGTGGGAATTCCTGGTGGGAGCCGTCTAAAGGATCGCTTTCGTGTGTAGATAAACAAGAGAAAAAAGTCTTTTTTCTCAATGAGAGCTCTGAACTACGTGGACTCTCAGGGAAGACAGTGCGTCTCGGCCTACGAGTGTGGCAGGCCGTCGAATGCTTTCGCCAATCAGAAAACAAGACTCTGACTCAGGTGCCCGAGAATTCCTTCTTAGAACTTGAACTCGAAGCAAATCTCTCACTTTCTGACAATGAGACTTAAGAATGTCACTGTGGACCTAAGAGAGAGACAGTCGCAAGTTTGTTTGCTAGTAGACTCCTAGGGAGCTGAACACAAAATCCAATAAATAATTAGCTCTCCTGTGACAGGCTTCTGAATTACTGTGATACATTAATTGGACGAAATTAGCATGAATTAAGGCAAATAAGTATAACATGTAATTTATTACTTACTAAGCATGGCGCTGCACTGGAAGTTTCGGATTTCCCCTAAGATTGCTTTAACAGCTATAATGCATTCCTTAATTTACTCTGTGGAAAATCAATTTTTTCAGAGTTCATTAAGCACCAATATGCTACCATGCAACTCTCCAGAGCATAGAGCCTCAATACATTATGCAAATCCATGCCAGTACGGTACCAAGATGTAAATAGCAGTAATGCTACTGTCACCTCAGCCCTGGTGACCACAGTGAGAACATCTAGAACTTCCTGAATCTGTTGACTTGGTGCGTGTCGTGGCTGCTGCACACTGTTCTTGGCTCAGGATAGCGACAGTATTTCTCGCAACGTATGTCAAAGCCTTGGTCAAGGGCTGGTGGCAGTATCCTTTCCGTTCTAATTCCACGTCTTGTCATGTATGCTAAACAACAAACCCACAGTATTCAGTAAGCACATAGTATGGGCCCAGGGGAGTCATTTTTAAAATTTTAATGGATTCTGTGTGCCTCATACACCTCATCGGAGCCTGAGGAGTCATGTAGGCTATCCACATCAACATCACCTGGAAATATATCTCAATTCCCCATCTCACTTTGCTCAGGCTATCTAGGAGACATTATTAACAAATTCCACAGAAGTCAATTGCATGAAGAAATCACACACATTTTAGCTCTGTGAATCGCAGATGCCAGGCTTTCAGCACTGAATTCTTCGTACCGCAAACAGAATGAAAGAGCTGTGGGTCAGGAAGCTGGCTGCACAACTAATCTTTAAGGTGTGACAACACGAGGGCACCAAAATATCTCTGGAAGCATAACAACATGGCTGTAATGGTATTTCCACATTTCCTCTTGGGGAGGAAAATAAAATACAGGGTCCAGCAGAAGTCATGCCCGAACTTGAGTTAGGATTTTAGGACAAAATCATCTGTATGGTTACACAAATAATGCCCCAGTTTTATGAATTTGTCATCTATACCAAATCTTTTATTATTAAGTCATAAGCATGCATGGTTATGATTTTGTCCTAAAAACTATAACTCAAATCCAGGGGTGACTTCTGCCAGACCCTGTACTCTATGAGGCAGAAAGGACGATCATTTGCTGTGGACAGGATGGTGGGACAGGACATGGTGGACACCCTTAGGCAGCAGGTGTAGTTCCCTTGGGGCTCAGGTTCTGCTGGATGGGGTGTCCATCTAGAGGACTAAACTGACTCACCTGCTGCAGGGCAGCTCCGGAGCTCGGCCTCAGTCTGACTACCCAGAGCCGTGGTCCTGTCCCCCGGCCTCGTAGAACTCGCAGCATCTACTCTAAATACATGGCGGACCCCCGTTTAAAGAACATCGCTTGTCAAGAGTACCCCAGTGATAATGATGGGCTTCAGCAGCCCTCGGCTTCCACAGGCCTGGTGTCCCCACAACACAGACGTTAGTCCCCTGATGCCTTCCGGTCCAGTCGCCTTCACCTTGGAATGCCTGAGGCGTGCCTCACGTCAGCAGGGAGAGAAGTCAGGTGTTAGGAGGCGGGGAACTCGCATTTGCTTGTGAAAGGCCTGCGTCTGTGACTTCACGACTGTGTGTGCAGCTAGATTATGCGGGACAATCCTGACACTGCTAGAATGTTTTGACCACAGCTTGTTAAATGTTGGCAACAAGAGCCCATAAATATTTATTTTACAACGTAGGTTTGGGGAATGTGTTTGATAAACAAGTACAATGGTAAGGTCAACAAAGCATGACTCAAAAAGTATTTATACGACAGGCTGTTATGATGGATTATCTCAGATCTCTGATTTATAAGGAGAAGCCAGAAATGAATTCACATGAGAAAATACAGCATTTACTGCCTGTAGAGTCTATAAAATTCTAACGCAGTCCGTACCGCAGAAGTTTATGTGACTTTCATTACAGGTATTTTGATTGTTTCTATCTGCTCGATAGTTATTTTTTAGAGTCTTTGTAATATTTATTTTAAAAGTTAATACTCTTAGATCAGATTAAAACATAAGTATTTGGTAAATAACATGTATTGTGGAAGATTACATTGTGAATGAGAACGTGTTTATGAGAGTGTAATAGCTATGAAATCTTTTCATGGTTTGTCTAAGTCGTGCTATTAGGATGAAAGCTCTTAAAGATGCCTAATTTCTCACTTTCCGAGCAATTTTTTTTATATATATATAACTGTGTGTTCTGAAAGTGCTTTGCATAGTGGAATGTTTTTGTCTGAGATTAATAACCACATCTGCTATTTGTTTACTTATGTGTTTGATAATAATCATGTCATATTTGTATAGCACTCCTACCTTCCTTCGCATCTGTTATGACATACTGTGCCTGCAAGTCACACAAATAACTCGCTTCCTAGTTAGGATTACTTTACTTAGACTTTGTAAAACAATACATAAACACAGAGTCAAACATCTGGATTCAAATGAGGTCTTTGCCGTCCACCTATATAAGAGACATATTATGATACCTCACATTTATTGAGCACTTACAACTGCCATCCATTACGCCCTACTGAGTTTACTCAATTGCGTCCTCACGGTGACCCCTGGCCTGAGCTCCTTAACCAGCTCTCTTTATAAGTTAGGAAACTGAGGTTTAAAGTGATTCAGTGATTTTCCCAAGGTTACAAAGCTTGTACATGACAGAGCCAATAATGGACCCCCTGACTGCCCGAACCCAAAGCCTGACTTTGATCACAACACTCGACTGCCCCCTTTTAAATGTAGTGACGAAGGACAGGATTCCCACAGGATGACACCTGGTTGGCAATGGTCTTGCCCTAACTGAGACCTAAATCGTGGACTTTACGGGAGCCACACGGGAAGCTTAATATTCAGTGGCTTTCTTATAACTGTAGCTTCCCTTTGCAAGAAGACGTGTCCCAGGGTTGTGTCATCGTCTCTATGCTAACTCTACCCAATAACCAAAGTCACCATATTTGTTTTCTAGTTTCTCAGCCTTCATGGGACCGATTTGCTCCTCCAGGGATTCTACTTGGTTCTGAAAGAGAGAAGTCAGATTCAGAAGCGTTTACCGAAAGGGGGATAGGAAGGGCGTCCTAGGGGCCAAGGGCGGACCCGGCAGCCTGTTAAGGACAGAATGCTTGTAGCAGGCTGGAGGCCCGGGACGGGGACGTCCGCATGGGCTGGGGGCCCGGGATGGGACATGCGTACCCGCAGGGATGTCCAACACAGACCTGCGTGCCCTGGCCTCTACCCTAAGTCTCGCCTGCACCCTGCAGCACCTCATCACCCTGGTGCCGAGGGGCAGCTTGACGTCCTCGGCCTCCAAACCACTTGCATCACCAGGGAGGCTGCCCGACCGAGGAGTGTACGGGGGCTGGGCTGTGCCTTGGCCCATGGCTGTGCGCACGCTGGTGGGAGGCCGAGCGTCAGCATAGGTGGGACGAGGCTCGTCCGGGGGCAGGGGTGGGGTGGAGCGGGCAAGCAGCTGTCCCTACGGCTTTGTGTGACGTGGGGGTTAGGGGCTGTGGCCAGGTCACTCTGCTCTCTGCAGTGCTGTGGCTCTGTGTCTGGGTGGCCTGTTGGACCTCCCTCATCTTGCTAGTCACTGAACCCAGGTCGAGCCCCCGCCAAAATGGCAGTGTCAGGCCAGAGTCCCAAGGCCCCCAGCAGGAAGTACTATGTCACTTCCAGCGGGAGGTGCCTGTCACGGAGGCGGCTGCTGTGCCACAGGCTCTCGTTGCCTACAACCTTTTCTCACTTGTACAGCCCTGTAAACCATGCCTATAAAGTGCAGCCCTAGGGGGAATTCCCTGGTGGTGTAGTGACTTAAGGCTTCGGCGCTGGTGCTGTCAGCGCTGCGGCCTGGGTTCGATTCCCAGCCACGGAACTACCCACATACCAAAAAGAAAAAAAAAATTGCACCCCTGGTTTCTAAAATAGCTCTTTTTAGACACTGACCTTTTTGTCCAGTGCCTGTCTTCATGCAAAATCGTGGAAATGAGGTGATAAGTTAGGAAAGAAACATGACTCCACTAACAGGACAGACCACAGGTTTAATTCTACAATGTTCGCCACGCAGTTGAATACTGATAATGATGATCAAGCATTTAAACATTAAATAATAAAACTACTTGAAAAGAATCACCGTTAAAGACAACACACTTACTTTTTGCTCAGCCAGTAACTAAACTGATCGATCTGGTTACGGATGTACTTATATGTTTGGGGACGTTCTAGAAACAGCTCAAATGGCCTGTTCTGAAGCTGCGTAATGATTGGTGGAGCAGCGGTTTGGGGGAGGGTTCATAGCCACGGCCCCACCCATCATTGTTTGTTAATGTGATCTAATTTTTCAAGTGTCTCCATGAATGGTGGTTCAAATTTAACATTTATTGTTCCATAACTAATATTTTGTGTTTTTTTCACCATTACTAATTATTTTTCGGGTACCCCTGAGTGGTCCAGCATGTACCCCCGGGGGTACGCGTACCACCACTTTGGAACTGAGGGTCTAAATCATCAGTCACAGGGACTTAGAGCTCAAATCAACAGCCTCGAGTTGTCCCCATGGCTCACAGTCTCATGAGGTCTGTCGCCATGAGGTATGTGGGGTCCTCTGAATGGACGCGCACCCCTACCTGCAGCTCTTTCTAGAACAAAATCCTCCCGGTACTTTCGGGTGGACAAGCATGGGCACACAAGGTATCTGTTTGTACTGTCCACTCAGGTGCAGAAACAAGAACATTGAACCAGCCCCGCCCCCCACTAACACCACGGTGAAACGTGCCCAAACCTCATTAGCTGGCACGACACACAGACCAGGGAGACCCGCAGGACACTTCTGCCACCATCTACCATGTTCTGGGAACACCGGGCCCTTCCATGCGCTGCGCTGCGGTCCCAGCCAGCCCTCCTGCCCGGTACATCCTTCCTCTCTCCCTGCCTCTGGCCAGTTTGGTCTGTTTTCAGCCTTTGTCACCACATGCACCGTGCCCCACGCCCCGCAATGCCTTCCGTGTGCCCACGGCCCTTTGCTGGGCTGCTAGAATCCCACCGTGCTGCTATTGCTCGTGTCTCTCCACCCGGCTGGCCCTCGAGGTGCCCAAGACGACGGCCGTGGCCTGCTCATCCTTCTGTCCTCGGCGCCTGCTACCACGTTGGCGCCCACGACTGCGTGTGGATGAGCCCTGACACGTGCGGTGGCGCCCGATTCACTTCCCACCAGTTTTCAACATCTAACAAAACCAGGTCTTACTACCAAAATAAAAACACATTTCCTTACCAAAGATGAGCATGATAAAATAATACTGCTAGGAAACTAGGGTTCGAAGGTTTATAGATGAGAAAGGGAATGCGATACTGATAGTAACAGTGTTCGAGTCGGTGGCCTCACGTGGACACGTGAGATCTGACAGACAAATGCACAACAACAACACCGCAGAGCTGCTGACGGAGCACTTACAATCCTGTAAGCAGAACATACTAGTAACCGGGGTGAGTCTAGGGCAGATGAGTTTCTTTCCTGATTCTATCCATGACGAGTTGTGGTCAGGTTGTCTAAGTTTCTTTCCGTGTCATCCTTTTCCCCAGAAGGTCGTCGGGCAGAAATGACATCGGTTCGTAAAGAGCTAAGCAGAGTGTCTGGTGACAGTGCGTGCCCAGCAAGGGACTGAGTCAGGGCTGGGATCCAAGAAAAGGGGGCACTGATTATGTAACATTTGTATCCACGAGTAGCCATGAACTTCACCTGGTGTTTTACGTTTGTCGTGTACACTGGTCCTCAAACACAGCCATGAGAGGGTGGTACGGGTAGCAAGTCCTTTATCTTGTTGAATGGTGAGAAAATGCAGTCTCAGAAATACAGTGACCTATAGACTGTCATACAGCCTGTCATTAATGGAGTCAAGATATTGAGCGAGATCTTTCCACGGCATTGTCCATGCCCCCACTGCAAGGGACCACACTGTTTTCATTTCTTGTCTCAGCCAGAAGGTGCGACAAGTCTGCTCGCCGGACGTCTGTCACCTTCCGACAGTTCCTCAGGCTTGAAACAGAAATGAATTGTCAAGAACCACTTGGGTGTTTCACCTGCTTTCCAACTCCCCGAAAAATCTACACGTTAAAGATAAATGCGCCGAGATTTATAAGAGCCGTGGTAGTGCCACGTTCTTTCGGAAATAGGAAGTTTGTACATAGTAACTACAAAAATGGCTATTTAAAAAGACATCGCCGCCTTCTCACCAGAGCATTTACAGTGTGTAGTGGCTTTCCCGGTGTGTGTCTCAGGGCACGTCTAACCTCCAGTCTGTGGTCTGGCACCCCCTTCTAGGGGACCCTTACGCTGCCTCTGCCACCTCTCTTGGGAACACGCAGTTCAGCGTCACTTTGCGTGTTTCGGAGGCTTGCACACATCCTTCGGCCTAACCCCAACATTCGACGGTCTTTCCCCTCATTACTAGGGTTTACTGTCTTTACTGTGAAAACCTGCACACCCGTGGTTCACCATTTTCTGATAGTCCCTTTTTTTCCCCAACTTAACCATGTTTCCCACCTGCTTTTTGCAAACAGGACCACGTGGGAGGTGTTTCTACTTCGCAGCCTTAACTGTGCTGCTCTGTCCCGGCCGCGTCCCCACTTGGAACTCGCAGGGAATCCAGGGGCCCACAGCCCCTGCTTCTCCTCATCTGCAGCGTGGGGAGGGGGGGGGCTCAGCGGCCCTCCTCAGGAAATCCTCAGTTGGCACAGAAATGTCAGGAAGTCAGCCCCCTGGACAGGAAGGGCAACTCTGTGTCTGCCACACACTTCTCCCTCCGTCGCTTGGCAGACACGCTGGCTAACGATAAAGGAAGAAGAAAGGCTTCACACTAAACGTCGGTGGCCGTATAACGCATTTCCTCTATGTTTAACGCTTCACCAGGCACTGCGTTGGTTTAAAAATAGACACATTCTTTCTTGTTCATTTTTATGAGCGGTAAGAACAAAGCGAGAGATTTGTCATACGTAAAACGTCTCTGTCACTGTTCGAATGTGCAATGTGTCGCTATTTAACCGTAGGCACGAGGCTGTCCGGAAAGAGTCCGGCCGTGCAGCTCTCCCCCTCATGCTGTCAGTGGCCGGAGCCGGACAGCCCTCGGAGATCGGGGAAATATAATGGGGTCACTTCGGATTTAAAGGGAAGGAGCCAAGACCACTTGAGTGACCTCACTACAGTCCTCTCCATCCATCCTCTACTTCGTTAAGAGAAAAGAAAAGAGGAAATGCATGACCAGAGGAAGGAACCGGGGATGCTCGCCTCTTCTCAGGCATGACTGCAAGGAAGACCAGCAATCTAGGTTTATTGTATTTGACCTTCCTGTGCTCCATTCAGGCTTATCTTCAAAGAATTGTTTTAATAGTTGGGAAAGCTCAAACTCTCACACCTTAAATAAATAAACCATTGGAATGACAGGTCAGTACACAGTGGTTTTATGGAAAACTAAGCTAACCAAAACTTGGCACCAAGTGTAGAAAGTTCTATCATCTTCAGCAATGCATACTGGGAGGCTCTGGGAGGGGTAAGGGCAGGAAAGGGTGGAACTCGAACAGCAACAGCTCCAGAAAATACCTTTTCTGATCTCCACAAGGGGTGGCAAAGATCTGTCCTTCTAGTCCAGTGGTTCCCAACCTTCCTAGTGCTGCGACCCTCTAATACAGCTCCTCATGGTGTGGTGACCCCCATACAATTATTGTTGTTGCTACTTCATCACTGTCATGTTGCTCCTGTTATGAATCGTCATGTAAACATCTGATATGTGTTTTCCGATGGTCTTAGGCGACCCCTGTGAAAGGGTCGTTCGACCCCCAAAGGGGTCGTGACCCACAGGTTGAGAATCGCTGGTTCTTAAAAACATGCTCCTGAGGCCTTTGGGTGTGGGGGGCAGAGCACTGCACTAACCACCTTTGTCAGAATTATATCCCTGAGGATACCACAGAATCAGTTTATTTTCTTTCTTCCTTTCACAGTTTCTAAATCACATTCTTATCATTTCAAAAGTCAAATTTACTTCCCATAGAATGAAGGGACGTTTCAGATGATGACATCACACTTCGCAATTTCCCTTTGTACAATAGCATGTTGTACGACACTTCCCAATGATAAAGATCCATGAGAAAACCAAGTGAAAAGCACATCTCCTGGTGGGGAAGGTATGGTACCATCTGATGTCACCGGTCATGTCTCCTAGTCCAGCAGCAAGTAGCCCTGAACCAAGGTACAAAGATTTTCCATTTATCATCAGATGGGCAGAGCCGTCGATGAGCAGATTGGGCCAAACTCTCCGGGAAACGCAGCGGACGCATGACTGACCAGTGAGGGCATTGCCTAGCACTCCCCCTTTTTGCCACATCATGCTTGAGGGCTTGTCCCCCTGGGCCGACACTCAGGGCTGGAAACAATGAGGTCAGCAGCAGCCAGCCTCTTTGACCCTGAGCGCTCACAGAGCTTTAGGCCCGTTGGGTTGCTTACATCCTTTCCTGAAAGTCTGGCCAGAAAGGGCCAGTGAGAACCAGGCCACCACAGAGGACAGAGCTGAGTTAAGTTAAGCTGAGTTAACTAACCTATTCAAAGGGGGCCGGCCCGTCCTGCACGGTTATTTACGGGCCTTGAATAGTCCCCGTGCGCATTTGCGTTTGACACGATTGTAGGACGTGATCACGTACCATTAAATATGTTTTTACGAAAGTCTGATTGTCACATAAAATACATAAAAATGAGCATATATTGGTGTGCACCTCACGGAACTTTTACAAACTAAGCACCCACGTAATCAGCCTCCTGATTAAGAAACAGAATGTGATGAGCACCCAGGAACCCTTGGCTACCTCCTCCAGCGACAGCCTGCCCACAACTTCATCCTAATGTCTGCCCAGCCTGGTGTTGACCACATTTCTGGAATGTTTACTCTGTGTGGGAAGATACTGTACCTCATTTGATTTGTCAAACTACACTGGGAAGTAGGTAGGGCTGTGTATGTACGATTGTATTTCTTCAATGCCATTTTTCATGGTCTTCATCATGACATCTCATACGAAGGCTGTCCTGAAACATATCCAGCCATCGATGCCTCTGTTTTTCATATGACATGGCTGGGTACTTTCTAGACAGCCCTCATATTTTGTGAATAACCTGAGTGAAACCCACCTGAAAATTCTCCTATTTTCCTAAAGTAGCTAAAACTGAGATGTATAGAACATATAACACGACTCGACCTACTGAACGTGCTTGTTATTTCAAGCAGTGGGAGACTCCACGGTTTCCGAACTTCCTTCCCTCCAGCCCTTATTCATGTTGCTTGTTTTGAGGGCTCCTGGGTGCTGCCGTGATTAGAAGTGAAGAATACAGTTATTAGAATGTTCGCTGCAACTGTGGGCTTGGCTCTCGGTAATAAAATTCATCTATTACTGAGACATTGCAATGCCTCTGAAAATATATAAAGCACCATTGTAATGCTTGCGTGAGCCTTGTAAGACTTCCATTTGGGGAATTTATTTTGATCAAAATAGCTCATTAGACGTGAAAATGCCTGTTTTGTTTTCAGTTTATTTAAAAAAAAGAATCTGTGCATGTTTGCCGAGCAGGTGGAGTGGAAAACCCAGGGTAGCAAGACTTTTGCTATTTTCTCCTTCCCTTTCAAAAACAGTAACAGAAAGGGTAATTTGTATATAATATATCATAATTTATGTGAACGTAATGAATGCATACAATTTTGCATCTTTAAGTACTAATCATAGAGGAATTTATGGTAATTTATAATGCATCAAAAGATTATTTTTTAAGAGACCTTGGCCAAAGCTAATGCTAACTCCAGCCCTCATTTATAATGATGGAATAACTGCATTGAAAATTAATTTTTTATTCCAATCATATAATTGAAAAATAACTTCTAACACAGCCCCAAACGTGATGGACTCATTAAAAAGCCTTTTTATTTGTTGTTTTTTTAACATTTAAAATAATTACCTTGCTTTAAACAAAATTTCAGCCATTATTTCCCTTAGTTTTCTACAGGCTAACAAATAGTGGTGCTTTTTTTCCAATTATGTCTCTGTATATCCAAATAAACTGGAAATATATTGAATGATAGGGCCCGGATGTTTCTGTTTAAGACACTGTCTATACCTTTACACTCACATGGTATAATGTCTCTTGAATTAATAGGCATTGTTTTCCTTTTATGTAATAAAAGCAAGCCTTTCGTGGTTGGCATGAGAAAGCTAAGTAGTTGTCAAATAGGGGCAGCTGAGTTTTCAGTCCCGTTTGAGCGGATTTTATCACATTTATCACATTCACCACATATAATTTGAACCCAAATCCTAATTTTATTTGGAGAAGTGGGTGTCCTGCTTTCCTGGCTTCTCCATTTTGATCAGTCTTTACGTTCATAAGGGATTTGAAAGGTCTTCATCAAAAGATAACAAACAGGAAGTGAGAGCAGTAGATACGCTAGACTCTTTGGTTTGGGGGCGGAACCTAATTTCAGATGCTGTTTTACTCTCAGGGGACCATCGATCTTTTCTGGGTCCCTCAAGGCCTGTCCTTAAATGACAGAGGTCCCACCTGACCACAGCCCCTTGGCAACATCTTCAAAAACATCTGGAAACTTCCAAGTCAATGGGAGGACGCAGGAAGAGAAATGGAGTTGCCCCCTTCTTCCTTTCACCTCTCTAGTCTAAAGACAAGAAGTCACTTCTCTGAGTGATTGATCCACAGACCTTCCCTTCCCGTAGAGGCCGTCCCTTGGCTGCATTCTGCACAAGAAATCCATTTAACGTCATCCCCCCTGCCCTCCTCAGTCACAGGGAGGCACACACATGCAGAAGAGGGTGACTGTTTTGCATTTTTTAGTCCACGTGGGAAAGCCCTTACTTCCACCCGTATTTCTTTCTACCCTCTGGCACAGCGGGGACAGAGTTAGCTTCAACGAGGGAAAGAAACATTTTCTTTTTTTGCATGTGGCTTCCGTAGGTGGCTGATCAAGTACAAATTTTGACAAAATATGTGTACAGCTATGCAACGTACTCAACTCTGGTCCCTTCCAGACCACGGTTGTGGGTATTTTATACCAGGTCTCTCCCTTCTCTGAGGCCCTACCCTGGGGTGAGGGCATTTCCTCCGATTTCCACCCCATGGTCGATGGGGGTCTTGCTGTGGCCAGAATTTTAACAGCTTTGGGGGGTGGGCAGGTAAGCTCTGTATATCCTGATCTCTTTGGATTATGATGTACAGACACCTAGTCTAGTCAGATTAAGAAAGAGAAAATTCATTGGTTTACGTAGCCTGGAAGAAGACTGGGGTAGTGGACACTTTCAAAGAAGAATATTCGATACAGACTGGAACCAAAGACCCAGTACTACCTGATCTAACCTTATTTGCATTAGTCTTTTGCTTCTGCACCCGTTGGGTTACCTTCTATACATACTAGCCTCTGTCAGCTCTGCTGATGAAAAAATGGTGCCCAAGCTTGGGGCTTCCCTGGGCCACACCGGAAGAAGGAGGGTTGTCTTGGGCCACACATAAAATGCACTCACACTAACGCCAGCTGATGAGCTAAAAATAAAGCTTCCCTCCAAAATATCACCATGTTTTAAGAGTTTGTGTTGGGCCACATTCAAAGTCGTCCTGGGTCATAGGTCAGAAATGTAGAGAGTAACCATGCCATGACCCAGCTCGCATCTGTGACACAGTCTACACATCATCTACGGATGCTACACTCTCCCATGAAGGTCAAGCATGTGGGGACAAGGGAGAGAACCCTCTCCCCAAAACTTATTGCTGATAACCAAAGGAAAGCAGGTTTACTGCTGTTTCTTTTGTGACAGCCCTAGGGAGCCGTCACTATTGACACGCATTATTTTTGTTAAATCTCAGTCTTCTCAGGGCCACCCCATATTCTTTTTGTGAGAAGAAATGTCCACTAATTTCAAAACATTACTTTAGCAAGGAAACAGACAACTTACATAAAATAATTCACAGAAATCCAATGAGCTGACAACTCTTTTGCTGAAAGCCAATTTGCCAAATGACCAATTTGCCTAAAGAGAATTCTCTAAAAATCAATTCACAGAATGACCTCATTTCCAAATTATTGAGGAATAAAAATGCTTTTTGGTCCGCCACTGCCCCCGTGTCTGCCACTACCTTGGTCACTACCTTTGCCTTCCTCGGGTCTCTGCCTCGGGGGCAAAGACCACTCTCAAGGTATTTGTCTGACAGCCCCTGTGGTCTGTGCCTGCTATTTTAGAGAAAATGACACCGAGGTTTACGGAAGTCCACTAACTTGCTTATTTAAGTGCACTGAGTTTCCATACTCGTTACGTCCATCGGTTTCTCTGGGTCCCAAGCACCCGCTGCTGTTAACCACCACGTTGTACACCCACTGACGCCTCTGCTGGTGTTTCGGGCCATGACCACACCCGAGAAGACTGAGTCAGGCCCACAGAAGGACTTCATGACCAAAAGCTTTCAAGAAAAAAAGAAAGTACGGACGTATTATCTGATCGTCTCGGAGGGAGTGGCCTAGCTAGACTGGTTAACTATTTCATGTAAAACAATCACATGTATTCTACATGTGGAGATATTTAAGTAGCGTAACAGACAAATACACAATTCTGCATCTCTATGGGAAAAAATGGAATTTTCTCACTTATTTCAGTCATCGTTCTGACCAGAAGAGGCTGGGTTCAGAGGTGACTTCCAGCCGAGGTCCAACAAGCATTTAAAGCACCAGCGGACAAAGCTTTGTGTTCACCTGACCCGTCGTACCCCCTGACAAACCAGGTGGTTACTGCGGGAATAGCTGCTGGCAGCGAGGTGTGTGGGCGGGGTGGGTGGGTGGGTGGGTGGGGAGTAGTCGGTCATTGACCGAGTGACAAAGGCGGCTACTGTCCCTGAGCGCAGAGTAATAGTTCCATGACCTGGGGTTGACAATGAACTTGACTGAGGTCGAGATACAGAGGGAACCATGAACCCAGGCAAACTCACGTCATTTTCCTCAGGAACGATGGGGAGAAAAGCAGTCGCTTTGGTCACAGCCCCAGGTTGAACACCTGCCCTTTTTGCAAGGGAAGCTGCGTCTGGCTCAGTGGTTGTCGGCCCTTCAGGACAAAGGGGGGATTGAAAACACCTCTGGAATTTAGGCGGGAAACAGGACCACTGCACACCCACGGCACTCCGCATTTCGCACTCTGTGATCCCTCGTGAGCGACTAGAGGACGCAGCTCCGTCCGGGAAAGGGGACATCTGGGCGCGCGTTGGTGCAGTGCACAGGCTGCTCCACCTCCCCCAGCACCGTGCTCGTCACCGCCTCGTCCCCTACGGGCCGCTCCGCTGAGTTCCACAGACTCAGCGCGTGTCGGTAATGTAACTGCCCTCTAGCGACCTTCTAATCCTAGCTGGTTGCCTTTTCTTTTCTTTCTTCCTTCGTAAGTATTTGAAAGTTAAGACATGTATTTTAAAGTAAGTGTTTTGACACAGAATGACCCATGGGTGCTCTCTCCGCCCCATCTCTCCGTATATAACATATTCATATCTACGAGGGCTGTCCGGAAAGTATCCAGCCACGGAATAGCAAAAGCAGAGGGCTTTCTGGCTGGATTCTTCCCAGACAGCCCTCATCCATGTACTCGTACGTATGTATATATAATAACCACAGAAAAGGACAAAGAAGAAAGAAACTTCTTTTCCCACCCCAGTCCCACCTTCTAGAAACATCCGCTGCAGGCCCAGGCCCTGGGCCCAGGCTCATGGGGTCCCCCAGGGCCGGGTGACTCGGAGCCTTGCTCTCTCTCGCCGTAGCCTCCGCTGCCTCTGGGGCAGCACTTCCAAACTCTTCATTTCTTTCTCTGGATGTTGTCAGTTATTGCAGGAAAACCCCATTTCTCTTACTTTTGTTCTGCCTTCCTTCCGACGGGTGGGAGCCCCAGATGATCCCGGTCAAGTGCAACAAGTTCAAGGATGGAGCTGAGGAAATCTCTTCCTGACATGGAAGGCAAGTTTTGTCTTGTGTGGAGAAATGAGACCATAGCAGGAAGCAATGGCACGAACCCTCAACGACCTTGACTCCTCTTTCAGATTCTATAACGACGATCATTGACTTTCTCTTCCTCCTGTAATTGAAATTTAATTTAGCCTACCGTAAGCTCCAGCGTTCAGGGCACATGTCTTAGAAAACGTTATGGTGCCTCTTGTTTTCCAGGTAGAGCAACCTTTACCTCGGCGTGTCTGAAGGAACTCAAGTGCTGCTCACTCCTGTCCTTTTCCCCCTCGCACGAAGGGTCCCCGTGGAATTTGTGAAGTACAAACTCTGGGACAGAACCGCGAGCGCAGCGGTACTGCCAGGGCCCCCTCGCGTGGTCTCGGCTTCTGCACAGCGTGCTGCCGCGCTCGCTCGCATGCTGCCACGTATCCCGTGCTCCCCGTCGCAGCTGCACACCCCCGGGCGTGGAGCCCCCTCCCACGGCAGTGGCGTGCCCCTCCGTAATACCCAGCCGGGCTCAGCGCCAGGCCAGACGGAGACGCTCTATTGCGGGATTAGCCACCAGCGGGGCAAAGCTCTCCTGCGACGGAGGGGCTTCGGCTAAAGCGGCAGGGCCTCCCACGACACTCTGTAGTTACCTGCGCGTTAATTTTTACTGTTTCACCAATTTTACCCAAAACTGTTCAGAATAATAAAATCGGGCGCGGGGGAGCAGCAAGGGTAAAAGCGGCAGCCCTCCGGCCCTTGGCGTCCTGGCTCAGGGGACCCCTGACCTCGGCTTTCTGGCAGCATCGCTGAGAAGCATGGGACCCGCGAACCCCCGGTCTGGGAGCTACGACGCTTCCTGTAAGACAGAAGGGACCCCCTGAACCCGTCTTTCCTCGTAGAGCTATAACGTAGGGACTGTTCTCCGTTGTAGTAATGACGTCAGATTAAAGGTGGGCTTCCCCTGAATTGTCATTTATAACAGGCTAAGTTCTGACCTTTCTAAATGCCACTTGCTTGTATTTCCTGTCACAGCCGATGTGAACGCCCTGATGCCCTACAACCTGCATACACAGTAGGACACTTTACAGGGGCACCGTGTCCTCTGTCTCAACACCGATGGCCAGGGCTGGTCCCCGGGCCACCCGCCCCTGTGGCTCGCGGCTCCTGACTGGGCCAGGCGGAGCGTTTCACCACGCGCTCTCGCCGCCTCCGGTCGCTCGGTTGTTATTTGATTCCAGGTCTGCCACCACCTCTGATGTACGTGCTGTTCCCAATGTCCCCTTAAGCAAATGCAGGAGGGATTCCCGGGGGTACGTCCTGGGGGAGGGTTGCTGCACCACTCCGACGGCCATTAAAGGCTGTCACGTTATTCCCAGAGTGACAGTGCTAGTTTTCTTGGTGTGTTTTGGCTAACTTTTGGTATTACTCCACTTTGTAACTTTTACAAATCTAATGACTATAAAGTGGTACTTGAATTTGCATTTTTCTAGTCATTAGTCAGCTTGCGTGTCTTTATAAATACTTGTTAGTTATTTCGGTTTCCATCTATAAATTTGTTTTCCTGACTTTTGCTCATTTTTTTTTTCCAATCAGGTTTTCGGTCTTGTTCTTGTCTTTTCATAGGAGTTTCGTTTTTGTGTCAGTATGACGAGGCTGGGATGATAAATTCTGCCTCAGCTGTAGTATTTTTGTTACATTCGAACCGGTTCTGTGCAGTCACGTGGCGTCTCCCCTCCATCATGCCTGACCTTGCACACACACAGGCTGACACACAGAGGTTCACCCCAGGCCCATCGACCCGGTACAGGGTTCTGGCGTTCTGCTCCAACAGCATGCTGCCATTCAAACCTTAACACCGGAAAGAGGTCCTCCAATTTTTTTGAAATTTGTGAAAATGATGGTGAGGACTTCTCAAAGAAGAGCATTATGGGTGATGGAACTTGAGTCCATCAGTGTGACCCCAAGCACAAAAGGCAATCCACGGACTACCACCCTACGGGATCGCCTCAGCCGAAAAGATTCAAACCTCCGGCCTCGGCAGGGAGGTGCGCAGCCCGGAGCTCCTGTCCCGATGGGCTCCAGCAGGTGGCCTTGGCCTTTGTCCACCTTGTGAGCTTTTCCTTTTGTAAGCATGGACGTGTGCTCAGATGTGACACAGCTGTTTAAAGGACATCTCGGGATGAAAAGCAACTTTTATTCCGTGATTAGGATCAATTCTTCAGACTTCATTCGTCTAACAAATATTTCTCAAAAAAAACGTGACCATTGTCTGAATATTTTCTCAATAAGGTTACTGTGGACGAGACTTTTTTTTTGAAAAGATAGTGTTGTCTAACTATTTTTATGTTCACATGTACGTTTTTAATGATCCCCTCTTGCTGGGATGGGTCCCATAATGAACTTGTATAGTTTAAAGGGTGTAGAAAGGCCACTCTGCTCATAAACACGTCACCAGCTTGTTAGACATGTAGAACGTGAAACTCCTCCCAGAGAAGCTCCGTGAGTTGAGGCATTTGAAACTAAGTCCACAGGCAGGGATTGTGTGCAAGCTGTTGTTGTGCTGCAACCATGTTCTGGGGGGGAGCATCATGGGAGCTAAGGACGCAAAGGGACACGCGCACATAAGGTACCTGGCCTCGAGGGCCTGTAGTCTGGGGAGGCAGGGCATGTACACGACTACACATAGCAAGACAAGGGAGCAGCTGCGTTTCATTCCCTCTACGTGCACACACCGGCCCATCTGTGCAAAGCATCACACTCAGAGTAGCCCAGAACATTCTCCAAGGTCTGCTTTTCAGAGAAGATGGTTTTTCTCAATGACCAGTGCTGAGGCCTCACCCTGAATGAAGGTAGGGCTTGGATAAACAAAGGGTAGACAGAGAAGATTCTAGATGAGGATCAGAGAAAGAGAGGCCCGAAAGTGAATTGTGGCTCCAGAAATGGGGGGCAGAACGGCACACAGAGGGGTGAATTCACTCCGAGAGGTGTAGGCAGCAAGGAGACGCCGGGAAGACAAGACGTCAGGAACGGGGTCGAACAAGTGCGTGCTTCTTGTCACCTCTCGCAGCTGTCCCCTGCGAGGTGCACGGGTGTCTGAGACGCACGCACGTCCTGGAGAGCAAGCCTGTGTATCCCCTGGGCCACAGAGGGAAGGGGCAGATGAGCACGGCCCCGGGACTCCTCCGAAGGAAGACTATGAGCCCACCAACTCTGCCTCTGGGCCCCTGACTCCCGCTTTTCTGGAGTCCACTGTCTTTTACCATTCGCCGTCCCTCCTGGAGCTTGTCCTGCTGCCCTTGCTTCCTGTTCCGTTTGCAACGGGACGCCTGGCCGGCTGCCCTGACCACAGCCATGCGGGTGTGTTAGCAGCCTCCTCACAGGCCCGATGAGGAGCTCAGGCCGCCAGCTCTCCACAGGCCTTTGCAAAGGCCCCACTCTTACACCCCGTCTTAGAGAGGTCTTCCAACTGTCTAAGCTCCAGGACCTGCCGCCGCAGGCCTGTCCCCCGGTCCTGACACTCTGTTTTCTCTGCCACTGCCCCCACAGGCCCTACGTCCACGCTGCCCACAGCACGACGGTTTGCACCCGAGAAATTCCATCACGGCATTTCCTGTTTAAAAACTCTTCCCTGGTGTCCTGCGGCTTGTAGGCTTCGGGGAAAAACAAGTCCCAAATCCAGCTTTTGGGTTCATGCTGAGCTGACCCCTGCTTGTCTCTCCGATCACCTTTCATTACACATTTGTACGTGAGTGAGGTGTCTCACTTAATCCTCAGTGAGGTGTCTTTCTTTAAGGAGAGACCAAAGCTCAGGAAAATAAAGCTCAGAGAAGGTCAGTGATCTCCCCTCGTCTGTGGAAGAAATGACGTACACGGCTGAGATTTGGGCTGAGTTCCTCAGATTCCTCTTGCAATTTATTTTTCCATTATGACTTGTGGCTTCTATGTACCTATGTGCTCCTTCTGGGTCTGTGCTGAGCACAGAGAAAACTTGGTGAATAATATCTGGGTCAAATACGAGTTGATAAGGTTTTCACAATTTGATTTACACATAAACAAGAATGTTTTGTGGGTAAGACCGGATGCACTTAGTATACTTTAGCTGCTACGGCAATGCAAAGTTTTCGTATTAACCCTTCGCACACTGGCGTACAGTAGGACACGCGTTTCCCCAAACGGGTGAATTTATAAAGGGGGTGGCTCGGGGACAGGCGCCCTACTCGGTGCAGAGCTGTAGTCATTACAGAACGCTGTGCGGTCTGCAGCGGTCTAACGTGTGCCTGGACTTCAGCCAGGCGTCCTCCTAACCATGACCCCTGACCCCCGCTCCTTAGAGCAACTGCAAGTCCTCCTGTGCTCCGCTGGGCTGTAAATCTTCTCCCAGCAATGCACTCATGCGACCATCTCAGTGACGTCTCCTCTCCCTTTGTTAACAGGTGTCCTACGCTACCTTTCCCTCGTACTGCCCACCTGGAGGGGCATTTACCAAAATGCGGCCGAAAGGTATCTGTGGGCACGACGCAGCCGCTGAACTCGACCCTTTCCGTGTCATGCCGCCTGCCTGAAAGCACTGCTCCCGGCTATTTGCTGCTTGGACGCGGGGCGCTCGGGCCGCGTGATTCTCCGAGACCACGCGCCCTGTGTCAGCGGCGGCTGATGTGTTTCCACGCCCCTTGGGAGCGTGTCACCCGGCTCGGGCACCTGCCTCTCTGCTTCCGGCGTGAGATGGATGATTTTCTTGCCGACATTCCCCGCTGTATAGAAGCAGACAGCATTGTTTGGCTCGCTGGTAGTGTCTTGAGTTATTTTATGACATGGTTTCATTTGTCTCCGTAAAAGCCGGAGAATATTGAGAAGGCTGGAGCAGTTCAGCCCACCAGCTTCTTTTCCTCTTAATGCACCCTGGAGAACATTTAATTGCTTCTTCTGTGACCCCCGGGGTCTCCCTAGAATGAGCCTGTTGTCTTCTTTGTGGAGGAGACCATCCCCGTTTCATTGGAACTCGTTGTGACTTAATTATAGGATACATATAATAAATTGGAGGCAATCAGTAATCCTTAATCAAACAGGGTAAATTTGTTTCACATGCAAGACACAATGGGCCCCTGTGAAATAGATGGCACACTTCCATTTACTGAGCGACACCCAGATTAATTAACTCACCTGATAGCTGAGTTCCAACTGCGACGCGAGCCTACCCTGAGCGCGCCCTTCCGAGCTACGTTTCCACGACGCTGGTTTTTAATAGACTGCCAGGTTCAGAGATGATCGGTTCTCCTCTCCCATTATCTGGTCATGCTACAAAATAAATCTTGTTTCTCTGGGGACAACACCTAGCACATACGTGTATGAGTTCAGTATAATTTCCATACTCGACACACACACATGAAAAGCACACATTCAGTGCAGAAGACGCTGGAGTCACTGTCTTTAGCGATAGCCCTCTCACGTATCTGAGTTCCGTGGGGCTGTCTCGAGAATTTTAGTTATTTCCTCTGGCCTCCAGCAGTGCCTAATCACTGAGAGCAGTCTGAGAGCAGAGGTTTTAGCTGTTTGGTTTCTGCAGGCTGTTTTCCCTGAAAATTACTTGGAAAGATTTAATTGATTTATCTTGCATTTATGGTGCAAAAAGTTGAGGTTTTTTTTATTAAATGTAAGTGTCTGTTTAGTGCCTCTCATTGTGCATCCTGATTGCTGTTGGTGACTCGGTGAAACATTTAATAACTATTAGTTTTCTTCTGGAGAGTTCTTAACCAGGAAACAAGAGTTCTCACAGCTCCATAGATAATTAACTTGAAGCTTGTCTGTCTCCGGAGAGACATCAAGTATGCAAATGAGGAACTTAAGCCTTAACAAGACATGGTAAGGAAATTGCTAAAACTTTTATCACATGAAAGCTAAAATCCGCAGTGAAAAAAAATATATCAATATGCTTTGAAGAACTAATACATGTGTCTTGTTTTGGATTTGCGAAATTTATGGGCTTTAAATTCTTTTTCAAAGCTGCAGGAGCTACTCAGATCTGCTAAGGAAGAAAAGTAGATAAGAAAACAAGAATGGGAAGTACATTTAAATACTCCTCCACGATGCCTACCACATTATTGGAGCTCAGCATTCAAATATTTTAGAAAGTACGCCAAACTTTGGTGTTCTATAAAATCCTCACTTGCAATATCTAATATCGTTCCAACCTTTTAATCATTATGCCTTGAGCACGAACAAATGCACGCTGTCTGTGGCCTGTTTTTATTACTCAAGGTTTAAAAAGGTCCCGTCCATGCCTTATTTTGGAATGTATCTCAAGAAAAACATGGCGAGAAGGCCCCTACAAGTCTGTGCTGGTTTTCAATGTGAAGAGAAAACATTCTAGCATTACAGAAATTTCTAGTCACTTGGATCACATGTTATTGTTATAACTGATGGATTCTGTCATCTTGAAACAGTGGAACTAGTGAATGAAATGGGTGAAATTGAGAAACTATTGGTACATTCACAAGAGAATCATTTCCTTGAAAAGAAGATAGGTTGGTTGGTTTGTGTTGTTGTTTTTGTTTTGTTTTATTTTGTTTTGAAGTTTTTGGAAAAGGCAAAACATTTGAAGCTTTTTGGTTCAATTTCTTTGGCTCTGGTGAATGCACTTTTCATGGAATGCATTTCGGATTCTTTCCCTAAGTCTTTAGCTGGCTGTGCAGATTGAATATGTGATTGTCTAGAGCTGTCATCAGGGATGGACTAACTAACTCAAGTGCAGCCTCCCCCCGACTCAGACTAGCCTGGTCGGTCCTGTGGTTGGGCCAGTGGCATGTGTCCTGTGGGGACAGGCGTCCACTTTGTGTCCACACAGCACCCACTGCAATGGCATTTCCCTCTGCGAGTCTGGGCCACGCCGCCAGGCCTCTCCTGGGCTAGAACCAGGATTGGGATGGAATGTGGGTGATTTCCTCAAGGAAATTGTCTGACTCTTAAGTAAACACATTAACTGGCACCTGGTCAGGAATAAAGGGGCTTGTGTGCTTGGCCAGCTCTCTCCAGCCGGATTTAGTGAGTGCCATGTCGGCTGTGGGGACTCCGGTAGAAGACGCAGTGCCCCCCCGCATCCCCAGGGATGGCAGCCTTGAGGGAGGGGCCAAAGCCACGTTTTGCTCAGGACAGAAACGCCAGGGTCACTTCCTGTTGTCCATCAGGCTCGTCGGTCACGATGTGGGCACGTGTTTCCCTGCATCGTCGTATCTCTCAGTTTTCCAAGGGGTAATGTCAGGACTCTAGTCCTAACGTTAACATGATTTTTAATGGAGATGCGTTTGCCTCTTTCTTTAAGCTTGTTTCAAGGGCCTCATGAGCCTGCCCTCCTGACGAGGTCTGAGTGGCCTGGGCCACGGGTTGGTTATCACGGCAGTGCATGTTCTGAAAGCCCCCCAACACTGTAGGCGGGGGGGGGGGGGGTCGAGGTGCTTCTCAGGCCAGGAGAAGTCCACAGCCTGATCGGGCAGCAGACGGTCCCATGACGCCTATGCACGGGCTTGCGTGGCCTGGATTCAGTTCCTGGGGACGGGTCACCTCTGCTCGACCTCTCTCAGACCTCAAACTCACAACGGAAACCCCTCTGGCAGTGGTGCTGCACTCGCCTACCCGTGAACCTTCGTCCCATTCATCCTCACTCGATCCCTGCGACACTGCCACGTCAGAGGAGGCTCCAAGCCCCGACACACACGCCTGTCACGGACGCGCCAAGCCTTCCCCACCGGCCTGAAAACAACGGCGCGCAGAACTCGGCGGCGGACAGAGCCCCGGCCCCAGGGGGCGACCGCAGGCGTATACAAGTCCAACTTGGACTCCAGGGCCCGATCTAAAGAAAGCTTTGGTCACCCCTTAATAATTCAGAGGACAGAGATTGGAAACAGCTATCCCTTAGTTCTCCCCCTCTGCTTTTCCCTCAGCGGAGTCCTTTCAGGACACGCGTGACAGAGGGGCTCACTCCGCGACAAGCCGGGAGATCAAATGGAGAAAACAGACTCGCCCACTTCCTGTTGCCTTCATGACCTAAAACGTTTCTCTGAATTATAGGAATCATTCTGAATTTTGTTACAAATATTTCCAATTCAAAGCAAACAAGGGATCCTTTTAGGGATAGAAAAAGAAGTTGATGGTTCATCACTTAGGCTTTTTATAAAGTCATTTAATTTTGTCTCCCTTCAAAGACAAGGAGAGATTTCAAAGCTTCAAATTATTAGAATACTTGGCTTTGGAGAGTAGAGTAAGAAGGTTATTATTCTTCTTCTTATTATTATTATTTTGGTTAAATTACTGAGACCTTCCTTAATAATGCATAAAGCTACATCATTCATGACTCGAGATGGCCTTAATTAGAGAGGATTTTTATCACATCTCACTTTTTACTGTTGGCACGTACTAAGCTTTCCCGGTTTTCTCTACGACACTATTTACATCAGAGCCATCTTTCCATGTGCCAGACACATAACTGCTATTCAGACTTAGATTTACAATGTTTAGAAAACCATACAATGAAGATACATTAAAATATGAGGATAAAAAGGTAATTTTTTCTGGAAATCCACAGAAATGCATCAGTTTCAGGTCTTTGGGGTCTGGGTAATAATTTGTTTTATTTGTTTGTCTAAGGAACAATGTAATGTGCTTTGAAACTGTTTTCTGTCACTAAAGAGACGCACTGGCGATGACCACAGGTTGGGGGAGAAATAAATTTAAAAGTATTTCCAGGAAAGATTGGTTTGTTTGTTAGATTTTCATTTTTGGCTCTTTACTGAATTGTTTGTGATTGTTAGGCACGAGGACAACTAGAGAATTAAGTACTAACTTCATCCTTAAGAAACGTCAGCCCCGTGATTGGCTATCTTCGGTGTCTTTTCTCGTTATTTCTTGCTCAGGGTAATCATTTGCAGAGGTATTTGTATTTCAGTAAATGCACAAACGAAATGTGTTTCCAAACTGCTTTTATCCGGTGAAGCCCAATCGTGACAAAGGCGAGTGGAGCTGTTCGTGTCGCTGTGAATTATTTTGTGATTCGGGTCTGAATGCAAGCGGCTTGCAAAACACTGAGCGTGCCACAAACCGTGTTGGGCAGACTTCTCTTCCTTGTTATTGCGACCGAATTAACTATTGGGAAACACTTCCGATTCGGAATCCTGAAAATGGAATCAGGTGAACTGGAATCACGCACCGAACATGTTTGTCCTTTTTTTTTTTTTTTCTTTTTTTTTTTTTTTTTTTTTTTTCGGTATGTGGGTAGCTCCCTGGCTGGGAATCGAACCCAGGCCACAGCGTAGCGCTGACAGCACCAGCACCAAAGCCTTAAGCCACTGCACCACCAGGGAACTCCCACGTTTGTCCTTTTTTGCTACGGAAACCACAGGACAGCACACAACAGACGCAGTCCTGTTTCTGTGGCCTGAGGGCTCGTGGACGGTTGCCGGTGTTGTCACCACTGCGCACGAGACCACCAGCGAGTGTAATGCATTACGGCTGTAACTGGGGCCGTCGGTGGCGGTGCTTAGAGCTTGCTTTGTGTGCAAACGTGTTACCTTCGATTTAGATTTTTCTTTTCTGGACACTGTGGTCACTACACAGCAGAAAATAAAAGTGTCATTGTCATTGTGTCCTTTCTAGCACAGGACAGATAAATGTCAAAATCAAAGGGTGGTGTCCCCCAAGGGACCACGCACGCGGGCCATGAACCATCCTTCCGCACTTCCTGTCACTTGTCTCCACACGCGCAGGTGAAGCCGCCTCCGGGCTCAGCCAGGGCTGCTGATTTGCATCCGATAGAAACCACGCTGTGATATTCGAGAATGTTCAGCGGAAAGGGGCGTGACATGTCCAAGCCAGTCAGTTGTGACGATACGTACACGTCTTCCCTGAGTCTGCAGTTTAGAAACACTCAGGGTGGTCAGACCAAACGCGATCGGAGCCCGTGCTCAAGTCGTGGCCGTGGTGACTGTCGATGTGACGCTCTGCGTTACCGAAGGGCTCAGAAGTGGCACGCTGCCGTTGCCTTGTTACGTGAAAATGCTCTGATAGCGACACATGTCAGACTCCTTGGGAAGGACAATGACGATCACCTTTGAAAAGCAATCACCCAGGTAGCTTTCAAAAACCAGGAGTAAACAGTTTTCCTGGGAATTACAGGACTGACACATAAGAGTCCTTTTGTTTTTTTAAAGTAACAGCTCACATAGTTAATGTGAGATTTTCTTACCGAATCCTCTCCACCCTAAACTATTTGAAAGAATGTATTTTTAAGCCCTATGAATTCTTCTTGGAGTAAATTCTTTGAACTTTAGGACCCTGGTTGTTTGGATAATTTCTGCAAATTTACGAGGTGGTTTAAAAAAAGCTAATTTTGCAATATTATTTTTGAATCTATAGGGTGAAAGTGAACCTTTTTTATTACAGTTAACATCAAATTCACAAATATGAAGTATTAAATTTCCATTCCATAATCCTAACATTATACACAGAATTCTGAAAAATGTCTTGAAGAAATTATAGAAACTACCAACACATTTGAAATGCTGGGTTCTACTTTTTTATTTTTTTCATTATGAAAAGGCTAAATCTCCTTTTTTCTGAAATTGAAGTACTCAACTTGTAAAGGAGTATACTCGAATTCTGAGATAATCTTGCGTTGTTTGGTATTGTAGAGAGATAGTAATTATCGTTGCATTTGGCACGGGACACAGTAAATATTATTCCAGTTTATGTGGCCACAATAAATATTATTGTTTTTAAAAACACAGTAAATTATGGAGAATGACTTACTGTTTGCAAGCCATATGGTCCAAAGGAAGAGGCTTAACTGAAACATGAGTTGCTGAGGTTAGCCAGAAATTTCCTGTCTAGGTTAGAATTAGAGACGTTACTGCGGGTCATTTTGGCATTTCTTACATTGGAGTTTTTGAAAGTACAATTGGTTTTCATTGGCCCACGACACCCTACTGGGAGGAAGAAGAAACTACCATTTAGCATGGTCAGTGGACTTCCAAGTAACCGAGTGTGTGCTGTAGAAAAGTTAGTGCTCTGCAGTTCAAGTCATGTTTTCCATAAAGGCAGGTAGAAGCAGATGCTGAGTGAAGGCAAACACAGCAATCACAACGAAGATTTGTCTGTCCCCCCATGACAAGCTCATGAGAACTGTTGGACAATTTTCATCTAATGCAATCGTTAGCCCAATCTTCTCCAAGTGCAAGAAACAGAATTTATGGATCTGAGGAATGAAGCTTCCATCTTTGACTGTCTTGTAGAGAACCCCCATTTTTCTCTACAAGGGGCAGCATGGGCCGAGATTGTAATTCCTAAATCACAGGATTCGCCAGCGCAGACTTCTGCACAGGGCTCTGATGGCCAAGTGAGCAGACTGGAGTCTCCCGGGGCCAAGGACTGTGTCCGACTCACTGCAGTGCTCCCAGACATTGTACAGGGTTTGCTGTTCAGCGGGCCCTCCATTATTGTGCGTGGATGAATGGATGAAGGAGTATCAGCTGGTCAGGGTTCCTGATCTGTCTGAGGCAGAGTGCCTTTTGTCAGGGATTGAGGTCATTGTTTTATTTACTCAGCCACAGAAAGAACTTGGTGTACACACGGGTTTGAGGACTTCTTAGGATGATCCTGCAGCCACCCTGTTCTCCTGCATGGAGACTTGGCTCTCGAATGGTAAGAACTCAGATGCTCTTCCTGTGGTCACCATCTTCTCTTATCCCTGCCCGGCAGAGGGCGAGCTGAAGGGGCCCTCAGGCCCCACCGGCCCCCTGTTCCTTGCTCCAAAAGGGATGTGGGGGTGTCACTGCTGACACTCACCCTGCTTCCCATCGACGGTTTGGTCACCTGGTGTCTTTGATGACCTTCCTCCTCCGTCCGACTGTGAGTAGGTGGTCTCCTGTTGATGCTCCCCTGACATGAAGAAAAAGTTGGGAATTCATGGCAGCGCTGTGACACAGAAGTACTGAGAATTAGATTCACGTATCTTAGACCCTTCGGACTAAATAGGATCACAGTGGATGGGTTGCTTCCTGCTCCGTTGTCACTGTCAGTTCTTGCTGTCTTCTCTGTCTTTGTCATTTCATGTCTATGGTTATCCACATCGAAATGATTTTTCCTTATGACTAATCTGCTTCAAAAAGAATATATTGGATTTACCTTTGCTGACTAATAGAATTCCATGAAAAACCTGGTGCAACATCTACCACCTTTTCTGCTGAAATGTTGTCTTTATAGACTATAAATATCTTTAGGGCACACTCCTTTGAAATTGGGTTTGACGTATCCGAGATGCCTAAATTTAGAAGGCATTGCATGGGTTTGATTCGTCTCGGGATGCTGGCATAGTTTCCACCATAGTTTAGGCTTTTATGCTTATTCTATGGGTTTATTATTTATGTTCTTCATCCAACTTCTCGATGGAATTGTCTCAGAATTCATGAAGGACATTTTCTTGGATATTATCAAGGGTCTCAGTCTTGTCCTAGTCATGAAACGTTCTGCCCTTTTTAGAATAACTTAAAACTCTTGACAACTTTAAAATCCATAGTTTTATAATCATTCCTGAGCATATTTCCTCCTTGACACTTTCTTCCATGTGTAGAAAAAGTAGGGCAGTAAAAATGATGAGAAAGCATAACTGCAAATATGCAAGGTTTTATCTTTGGTGTTCGGGCTTATAATACTGCCTAAATTAACATTTTAACCAGTACATACTTTGGTTATTTCAATTAATGATCAAATTCCTGTATCACACAGCCTTTATGCCAAATTAGCCAGGACTGAGTTAACAATGAGAGTGAGTGAGTGTGTGTGTGTGTGTGTGTGTGTGTGTGTATCCCCAACAAAAGTTATTTTTCCTACACTGCTATTGATTTAGCATTGTCTAAAATCTAGAGACAACTTTACATTGAATAAAGACTAAAAAATGGTTTTGTAACTGCGTCCATGTATGATTAGCAACCATTTTCAGGACAAGGACTTCTTTTGAAGGGAAGAACAATCCAGAAACATTGAGGAGCAGCGGCTTAGAGAAAATGCAGCGGCTGGGAAGACGGTAGCAGAATTCCTAGACACCGTGGAGGATGGTTTTCGTAACTCCGGAGGCCTGCTTCCTCCGTGGGGCACCATCTCATGACTTCCTCTTCCCTGGACCAGCCCAGTGCTGATATTTGGAACACAAAACAAGTTGTAGCACGTTATATTCTGGCCTGGTGCTTATTTCGGGGTTGCATGTGGGTTTTCTTTATTTGGTGAGGATTATGGCACCCCACTGCTGGATTGCGGATGGCAATGTTCTCTGGGGTTACCCCTCAGGGGTGAGGGCCCAGGCCACCTAGCTACTGCATGGAGTGAGAAACACAATAACCAAAAAGCTGACCGTACCAAGCGTGGATGAAGAGAGACCGAAGCTCCTACACACTCCTTGGGAAGAGAACTTGGCAGTTCTGAAGGCAGTTAGACACACCCCTGTGTGATCCTGCCTGTCCACACGTAGGCCGTTACGTACCGAAAATGAAAGCGTGTGTCTGTATAAAGACGTATACATTAAAAAAAAGACTTATACATTAATGCACACAGCTGCTTTATTTAGCAGCCCCCAAATGGAAACAATCCAAATATCCAACAACAGACAACGGTGGTACATCCATAAAATGGAATACTATACAGCCGTGGTAAGAATATTACACAGCAATAAAAAGTGTAACTGGTGATATACACTACAACATGAATTTATCTCACAATTATTATGTGAAGTGAAAGAAGCCAGACCCGAAAACAGAAACAAAAACCCCAAACAGTACCTATATGACTCTATTGATACAGAAGTCTAAAAAATGCAACACACAGTGACTGAAAGCGGATACTTTTGATACTTTTGCAGAGAATTTTGTTTGTGCCATCTAATAGGCATGCATGGGAAATGATTTGCTACTTAGACCCCTGGGGACAGGGCTGGGGCTGCAGGGAGGGCGGGACAGAAGAATTCTAAAGACAGGGGCAAAAGGAAATTTTGGGGAGTGATGAATACGTTTATCATCTGGACTGGAATAATGGTTTTACATATGGAAAACTCATCAAGTTGTGTCCTTTAAGTATATGCGATATTATCAATCATATCTCATTAAATTTATGTTTTTAAAAGGAGTTGTAATATTGTTTTTATATCGATTGCTAATGTTTGAAAACCAGAAGTAGACAAAAGCATTTTGTAGAAAAAAAAATGACAGCAAGTTTCTTTTCTGACCTCTGGTTTCAGTCTACTTTGTCAATGACGTCCTATCACTGGTGACATTGGTCAGTCAGGTTATTACAATGCATGAGGGTAAATCATAGATTAATATATTTCTTAAGAGGAGCCTCTGTGGCCTTTGGACGCCTGGGAAATCCCTTTCTATGGAAGCTTTCGTGGCACACAGTACATCAGAGATTAAAGCCTTAGCTACCTTTTATTTAAAACATGTTTGCTTAAATTATAACAAGTTATCTTACAGCTCGGCATATGAATGCCACATGCTAAGTAAATTGTACGTTATGTAGAAAGTGTTTAAAAATACCCTGAAGTTGTAGAAATAGGAGATGCATATAGAGGGTGATAATTTAAGCAGTTTCAGTCATCTCACTGATGTGAAACCGAGCTTTCTGGGGGTCTTGCTGCGGAAAAAGCATATGTCGTGAATGCATTTTAAATACACACTTACGCTAACCCTTTTAAGGGCATCATTGAATTGATAATTTCAAACAGTTTGTCAAACTTAGATATGTTCCAGAGAGGGAAGAGAAGTCTTGACTGCATCGTTTAGTATATTTTATAATGTCAGTTTTGAGGATTCATGTTTACTTTGCCTGCCTGTTCCAGTGTACCCCAAATCCGAATAAATAACACTGAACACTTGGTTCCTACGTGCGAATGCTACACAGTGTCGTGTGAGTGGGAAAGCCAATGCACGTGGACACAAGTCATATCCTCCAGTCATCACTTTGTTAATTTGATAATAGCTAAATACGGATCTTAATGAAGTTAACGTGCCTGTTATCTGTCACCATAAAGCATTCCTGATCTAAAACAGTTCCACTGTAAATCAAAGAAAAATGATGTGGTCACACATATTAACACGTCAGGTGGTGAACAAACTCCACTGCATTGGATGGCACTGTCAGCCCTGTGCAGAAAATGCTAATTTTGTAGAGAGGGTCCTGTTTTCTAAGCTCTTTACTTGAACAAGGAGATTTTAATTCATCTGTTATTTTATGAAGCATTTTTCCAACGTAGAGAAAGTGCTACTTGTTTGCACATGCTGGTTATCTGGCATTCTTACATGATTTCATGCTTTGCTGATGGAAAATTAGACCCTTGTGTATTATAAAAGAATAGAAGATAGCTATAGAATCAGGAAGCAATGGCCTCGGGGCGTTCTGTTGACAGCTAGAAATATATACAGACAGAGCAATGTCGCTGGATGCTAATGTGAACTGCACCGTGATGAGTACCGTGAACGCCCCCGAAAGGAGAAGCCAAAACCCTTTCACTGAACGGCGGGGAGGGGGCTACCTTCAGCTTTGACTATGCAGGTAATTTGTACACTTTTGTACAATGAAACCATAATGCATATTTTATAATTACATTACATCCATGAATGCATAAACACGATTTCAGGGGCTGACAGGCCCAGGTAAAGTCACCTATAGATATGAGATCATTGCTTTCTGTTATTTATGTATTAGACTAATCATATGGTGTCTTCCCTGCACGCTGGGGATGAATCTCTCATTTCTTGTGTTCGTTTGCACCACACAGGTCCTTCCATAATAATTTTCTTGCCTGTTGAAGCTTTCGGTTTTCTCCGGTGTGAAATTGAATGAGAGGTGTGCTGTAATTTAATTAACGATACTGGGTGCGAGCAATCCTCTCTCTCAGACGACCTCATGAAACTTGCTAGTAAGGGATGTCAAAACAGGCCCAGAAGCTACGTGTCTCTGTTGGTCTTTTTAACCTACCAAGTCAACTCGAATAACCATCACAAAGACTCCGTAGAGCAAACCTCCATGCAAGGGCCAGCGAGCCAAACTCAGAGAGCACGACTCCGGTTCGCCCCGACGTGAAGCTATTTACCTTCCATTTCAGAAAGCATCTTGCTGCCAATCAACGCAGAGGGGCGATCGATGGCTATTGACTGCCTCAGTCCTGCGTCCGGAGCTTGCTACCCGTTATAAGTTGTGACTGAAATATTGGAAGTAAGGGGAAAAGTACAGTAGTCAAGTGCAGAGGCCTTCTTTGGGGATGTTAGTGTTCTTGGTGGTTTGGCACCCGGAGGAATTTTCCATTACAATGCAGCTGTAATATGAACGGAAACATTTTCCTTAACCAAACAACTGCGTAGGCAGGAGGCTGTGTGTGGTGTTCCTTGAAATGAGTCTGGAGAAACAAAACAAAGCCCTTCCTTGTCTCTTCTAATTGTTGCACTCTGAAATGAACTGTAAGTGAAACCCGGTAAGTAGAGATGTCAGGACTATTTGGTTTTCCTACAGCAACTGCTCCCCAGTACTTAGTATTAAAGAATAGCGTTCTGCCAGGCCTAAGATTTGACTGCAAATAGCATAGAGCAGTCCTTGAAAATCTCAGCAATTATTCAGAGCAAAAAAAGACTCTGGCCTAGAAATCCTGATGCCTGCTGATGGTTTTGGAAGTTTTGTTTGGGGCGTGGGTGACACCTATGAGCTAGGAGCAGCCCCTTCAGGAGAGAAGTCTTTTGTTGCGTGCCCAGGCTCACCCCACTTTTTGCGGCTGCCACAGACAACTGCTAGGAAACCAAGTGAGCAAAATGAACAGCGAGCCACAAAGCCTTCTGGGACAGGGGATCAGGGGCCCCCAGTGAGCACGATTTCTCATTTTCAATCAAATGGTGCACGGACATAGAGTAAGGACTAAATGTACAAACCATTTCTGAAGGACGCAGTGGAGGGCTTAGAAGTAAATGAACTTCACATGATTTGTTTCTATTTCAAATGACCTTTCCTAGACCAATTCAATGAATAATCTCTTCAGTGCTAAACCGGAGAAACAATTTTAGTTCCGTGACAATGACTTTGCACACAACCGACGAAGCCGGAAGGAACCAGGCTCATGAACAGTCAGGTAGAATGATTTTACCTGTACAAACAGCTCAAGATAGGAAGAACACGTTTGCAAACAAAAATGAAAGAAAAATGGCACCAAAGGTGCAGCGATCATGTCTCACACTCATCAGCCCTATCGTTTTTAACTGAGGAGCCAGGTCAGCAGGCCCCCCGGAAGGACCCTGAACGTCTCAGGTTTCTGCATGCTGAGCCTTCTCCCTCTGATGACTGACACCACCTCCTTCTGGGTTTTCTCACCTCACGGCAGTAGGATCACAATTATTATTCACAACTGGTACCCTGCTTCTAACTTGGGCTCCCCAACTCACACCCTAATTCTCGTGGATTATTATGACAACCCCATTAAAAGCATTCTCATTACCTCCAGGCAAAGGTAAAATCACCTAGTCTAGTGGTTCAGAGCCCTCCACAATCAAGCATAAAGTTCCCATTAAAAATCTCTTTTCCTCCTGACACTGCTTTGATCATTGGAGCTCAAAGCATTATTCTTGCTTCCCAGCTTTCGATTTAGCCATCGTCTCTTCGAATTGCCTTCTGTCTTCCCTGCCTAAACAAAGAGAACTCATTCCTTCACTCAACAGGCATGATGGGAATCAGACCCAGTGCTCGTCAGAGAGATACAATAGTGACCAAGACCCACATGGTCCCAGCTCTCAAAGGACCATGTTCTAGTGAGTAACTTTGGGGAATAACAAACACACTAAACTATTTTTAAAAGGCTATGACAAATGCTGTAAAAGAAATAAAGATTTACGTATGATGACCAACAGGGTTACTTCCATTGAGCGATGAGGGAGAGACTCACTGAAGATGTGGCATTTGAATTGAGAATTGAACGCAAGAAGAGTCAAACATGCTGAGACTAGGAGCTGAGTTTTCAAGGAATGACAAATTCAAACTCCCCAAGATAAAGCAAAATTGGGCATACTCATGCAAAGAAGACAAAGCACTGAAAACACATGAGGGGTAAGATGAGCTAAAAAAAATCCTTCATTTTCTGAAACTTAACCATGAATCTTTAAATATTCTAGCATATTATTAATTAAATGCTATCTCATGTTTTTGTCCTTTTATATGGGTATGCCATTGCCCTAATTAGACTTTGAGTTGACTATGATAAAAATCAAGTCACATCATAATTGTGCAGCTTCAGGGTCTTGCAGAGTGTTATGAAGAAAGTAGGTTTTTAGATATAATAAAGATAGCAATTATACCCAAGCTGATACACAGGTTTAGCATTATTCCTATTAAAAATCTTTGTAAGACTTTATACACATAAAAAATCACTGTAATATTTATATGGAGAAGAAAAGAAGTGGAAGAGCTAAAACAAGAAGAAGAGGTTGGGAGGAGTCACTCTACCCAATTTTAAGACATGAGACTGAAAATTTTTCCTCTAAGACCAGGACTAAAGTGAGGATTCCCATTCTTGATCCTTCTATGCAAACAAAGTACCGGAAGACACAGCCAGAGCAATCAGGCAAGAAAAAGAAATAAAAGCACCCAAATTGGAAAGGAAAAAATAAGGTTGTTTCTATTTGCACAGCACATGATTTTATATACAGACAACTTTAAAACTTCATACCCACACAAACTTGTTGGAACTAATAAATGAATCAGTAATGTTAGAGGATAAAAATGAACATATAAAAATTAGTTGTGTTTCTAGCTACTAAAAATAAACTCTCTGAAAAAGAAATTAGGGAAACAAACAAATTTACAGAAGCACCAAAAAGATGAAAATACTTAACTAGGGAAGTGAAGGACTTGTACATTGAAAACTTCAAAAACATTGATGGAAAAAAGTAAAGAAGATACAAGTAAAAAGATATACATCCGACGCTCATGAATGGGAAGACTTAATGTGATCTGCAGAGTCAATGCAATCCGTATCAAAATCCCACTGGTATTTTTACAGAAATAGAACAATACTAAAATTTACATGAAACAACAAAAGACCCCCAAAAGGCCAAAATGATTCTGAGAAAGAAGAGAAAAACTGGAGGCATCATGCTTTCTAATTTCAAAATATATCACAAAGATACAGTAATTAACAACAGTATAGTAATGGCATTAAGGTGTGCATACAGCCAATGAAACAGAATGAGAGCCCGGAAATCAGTGAAAAAAGCATTCTCTCTGTAGCTAACTTAAATTCCTCTTGCGTTTCTACTTAATATCCAATATTTTTGCCCTGGTTAGTGGGAACTCAACGGATTCTTTTGTGTGATCTCTGGTAATAGTTTGGATTGGATTCTAGATCGCCAGTGATTATACTCGCCCCAGATTTTCTCCTGGGCTGGGCCTTGCTCGATTTCACACAGTGCATGTACTGATTAGGATTTGGACAAAGATCCAGGGGGACTCTCTTCTTCTCCATACTGCTATTCTCTGTCCTCCTCTGTTGTGTCGTTCCTGGCTGCCCTGTCCTTCCTGAAATCCGGTCTGTCTTCTCAATTTAGGGAGATCATTGGACTTCCATAGATATTCCCTTCACTGCAATGGAATTTGAAAACTGCCTCTAGGCAGAAAGCAGGGATAATGGTGGAGCTTACCTCATTTGTATCTTTTACCAGGAATCTTAGTCCTGCATTGCTTCCTTATTGTCTGAAATGGTTTTGTTTGTTTGTTTTTTTAACACGTCTTTTTTTCCAGAGTTCTAGCTTTTAATGATGAGGAGTTAAGTCAGAATTCTATTTTCTCAGGGCTGGAAGGAAAAATCCAGAAGTATATTTTCATAGTTATTGTGTATGATCAAATTACTTCCCAAGATTCAAACCTATTTATATTAGCTGTCCAATGACCAATTCTTTTACTAGAACAGCTTCAGTGACTATATCATTAATAGACTTTTATTTTAATAGCACACTTTTACATAAAAAACATATAAATATATGTGATATATATGTGTGTGCCTTATAACTCATACCTCATGAGTAAGTGCAGAGTATGTGCTACTTAGGATTGGTATCTAAGTTTGCATGTAAAAATTTTAGGGAAAAATTGCATAAGGACGCATTCAACTCTGGAATCCTGAAGGATTTCACTGATGTGAATCAACACAGTTTGAGGCAAATACTATAAATTTGTAGAATAGGATAATATGTTTGGGTAATTAAAATATATGGTTTATTTCATATTCTATATTTTTATATTAATAAAATATATTAAAATAATCTATCTTGCTATGGTTCTTCACTCATTAAAAAATAAAGTTTTAAAAATAAATTACTTATTTTAGAAAGTAGACAAAGGAAAAGAGGAAAAGAAGAAAAAGGTATCACCCTTAGAGTCCATAATTTTATTAATAGCTATACTAAAGATAACTACTGCTAAAATTTGGAACACTATTTTTATATATTTGTTATACATCTGCAGTCAAACTTCATAAATAATTTTATATTCTGCTTTTTCACTTAATAACTAATATTGCTTAAAATTTTTATAATTATATTTTAGAATCACAGTGTATTTTATATAAATGTACTATTGTTAGGTCATTAACTATTTACGAGGTCTGACAATTAAGTTCGTGAACTCGCCACCGTGTGCTTACGTTGGCAGCACTGTACAAACAACTCGGTAAGGTGTCATAACTTTGGTACATCTGCGCCTCACAGCTGTGTTCATGTCAACATGTGGCGGTGTCTTGCTGAGTGGCATTCATTATTGTTGTTCCATGTTATTGTGTGCCATAACAAGAATGTCAGAGCTTGAAATAGAGCAATGAACAAACATTACATTTTTTTAAACTTGGCAAGAGTAGAAGTGAAATCAGGGACATGTTAGTCCAAGTTTATGGGGATAATGCCATAAAGAAAATGGCAGTGTACAAATGGATTCAATGTTTTTCTGAGGGGAGATAGAGCATCACTGATGAAGGGCAGCCAGTAACAAGTAGAACTGACGAAAACATTGCAAAAGTTTGTTGAATTGTGCATCAAAATTGTTGGCTAACTGTGAGAAGCATAGCAGACCAATTAAACATCAATAGAGAAATAGGAAAATTTAACTGAAAATCTTGGCATGAGAAAGGTGTATAAAAAAATTGGTAAGAGGGCTCCATAGCTCAGTAGGTTAGAGCACTGGTCTTGTAAAAAAATGGTCCCAAAGGAGTTTACCTATGAACAAAAGAAAAGGAGAGTCAAAGCTTGCCAAGACCTTTTGGAGAGGCAAGACTATGTTTTGGGCCATGCTATCACTGTTGATGACACATGCATGTGCAATACAACCCTGAAACAAGGTGACAGAGTGTACAATGGAAAGTCAGCCAATTCTCTACAAACAAAAATGTTCCATCAGTTAACATCAAGAGTCAAAACGATATTGCTAACCTTTTATGCACAGGGATTGTTTGCTATAAATTTGTACCAACTGGACAAAGAGTCACCAAGTTTACTATTTGGAAGTGCTGAAAAGGCTGCATGAAAAAGTTAGATGAAAATGACCTGAAATTTTCACCAACACCTCATGGCTCTTGCATCACGACAATGTACCAGCTCACACGGCACTGTCTATGAGGGAGTTTTTAGCCAGTAAACAAATAATGGTTTTGAAACACCCTCCATACTCACCTGATCTGGCCCCCAATGACTTTGTTCTTTACCCAAAGACAAAGAAGATATTGAAAGAAAGACATTTTGATGACATTCAGGACATGAAGGGTCATAGGACAACAGCTCTGATGGCCATTGTAGAAAAAGATTTCAAAAATTGCTTTTAAGGGTGGACCAGGTGCTGGTTCCAGTGTAAAGCTTCCCAAGAGGAGCACTTCAAAGGTGACCATAGTGACATTCAGCAGTAAGATATGTAGCACTTTTTCTAGGATGAGTTCACGAACTCTTTTGTCAGACCCATATGCTATGGCCAAATGATTTTGAATGTAAATCCTTTTATTATTATCTCTGTGAATCAAAACATTGTTGATTATTATTTGTGACTTCAAATCACTGCTACAGGAGGTATAATTGAATGTTTGGAGGGCATATACATTTTTAAAAAGCATTCAGGGCACAATGCCAAATTTCTTTCTCAAAGTGATGAAACAGTATGCACTTTATCCCATGATCAAACAGGTAGTACAGGAGACTCATTGGTTCTCTGCATTCAAATTGGTGACCACAGTTACTATTTTTAAAAATCCAGATTAAAATTGCATTTTTCATCTGACTCTGGTATGCTTCCATTCTAACCAGTGCTGGACATTGAGAGTCTGGATCCTTGGGAATTAGAGGTTGTTCAGTTCAAAGTCAACAGTTCTGGAAAGTTCAGGCATTTTCCTTTCTTCATGCCATCACTGCAGGCCCAGGTAGCCCATTTCATTCAAGGTGGTCTCCCTGTGTGGACATTGTAACCCGTAGTACGAGTAAGGAGCATCGACCTCTTGTGCCAAGGCAAATGCCTGTGCTTTTAGATCTAAAGTTGTCTCATTTATACATTCTAGTAGCCTCTCAGGGGGCTGCTCATTCATTTCAGTTATAAAGACCCAAAGGTCAATTAGCCAACACCAAGTAGTCTGTATTAATAGGTCACAAACAGTGATGGCTAATTGAATGATCTCTATCACTTTATGCCGAAGCAAAATGGACCAATATAGAGGTGACCTCCCATTTCCCTTCTCCAAAGTGCACAGAAAAATATTTTCCTTTCTTGGGAATGATGAGTAATCTTGGCCTAGAGGTCATCTTTCCTTCCAAACCCAACAAAATCACATCTTAAGTTTTCTTCATGGAAACAGAAAGAACAGACCAAGTGATATTAAATATATTCTGTCTGGCATGAGTTGCTTTCAAAATCAATATGGGAATATTATAACTGATATCTAATAGTGAAATTCCTCTTCCAAGTTATCCCAACTTGCATTTGTGTTCTCCTACAAATCATCCTGGGCTTCATTTGAGGTTCTGCCACGGGGCTGCAGCAACAGTAGGACATCTATCCTAAACCAGATCACTTTTTTCACGTAGATTATCTTTTCTAATCATGAAATGGTAAAAATGAAACCAGCTACCAGCTCATCTGTCAAATCTGATACATCAGCAATAAGTCAACACGCATAATGACTAGCGTTGTAACTGAAGGTAAAAGTGGTTAAGAGACTTGTCCATGGTCGTTTCTTGGAAAAGCTCTATTTCAAAATGTGTTTGTCCTTAGAATTGGGATATTGGCTTTGGGGTTAACGGAATCAGCCACATAATTAACTTTTCTCTGCCTTATCTTACCCTTCCATGAAATGGGAATAATACCTACTTATTACCTTTCACACAAAAACTTTATGAAAATGTCCCAGATGTCTGTGAATAATATAATGCCATATGGAATTACTGTTTGGATGATAGCTGAGAATTATGACTTGAGATTACGGTTGTCTCTAAGTGGCAGATTATTAAAAAAAAAAAGCAGTAAGTGTCAGTGGTAAGTAATGAAAGACACATAACACAAAAATTTGTACACTGGGAGATCACACTAGGGCCCTTCGGCTGTAATTTGAATGACAGTAATGGAATTTGGTGTCTAATCTAGCACCCTAAATTGAGCTGTCACCTGAATTTGGGTGGGGGACTAACTGGGGAAAATGAGAAATTGTGAATAAGCCTACTGCCCAGTGCTTGGCCTGTCAAATACATTAGGTTGTGTTTGGCTTAATGGACCCTGTAAACCTTTCCTGAGCCTATGATTTTGGAAAAACAAACCAACAAACCAACAAAACAACTTTGGAAACAAAATGTTTCTTCCACCAGTTGCTCCTAGATAGTAGACTTTCTGTGATCATGACACACTTTTTTTTTCCCCCTGAGGTCGAATCATTTGAACACATAACTGCTGAGTGGGTCCTGTCTTACAGTGATGAGCTGTGATTGGGTTTGGCAGCTGTGCATCTTAAAGGGGGAGGGTGAGTCCACATAACCCGCCTGGTGTAGCTGAAACTACTGTTAACATCGTCAATCGCCAACTTTGTCTTTTTTAAGAAAAAAAAAAATGCAGTTTTTCATCCCAACAAAGACCTTTCACAAAAGCAATAAGGTAACGGCATGCAGTATGCCTATTGTGCTGTAATTACACCCCCAGGGGTTGAGAGGTACACTACTGCTCCTCTTGCTTTGTAATGACCCAGGGGTGTGATTACCTTATGATAACCACACTCCCTGTCATGCCTTATTGCTTATATATTCCACGTGTCATAATGAATCCTGAAGCACTTTCTAGGTCTCATAGCAAAGGCAATGACTTTGAAGTACAGGAAGTAGCCAGCTTCTCTAGGTACACATCGATTTATAGTGTATACATTAGGGGGAATTATGAATGACTACTTTTAAGTGCCAACCAAGACACGAATATTGGGGAACTTCAGGCTTGATGCCTTAAAAAAATCATACTTTGGCTACCTTTCTAAGAAGATTTTATTCCCCTGGTCTAATTTTGATGACTGTTAAATTATTCTGTTTCTATAAAGGACATTATCCTCCTCCAAGGCCACCAGGGATATAACATCCATGACATAATTATCTTATAGTTACTTGGTATGGTGTTTTACAATAAAAATTGGAGGATGATGGGCTTCCCAACGCAAAAATGAGTTTCATTTGATTTTAAGTGTCCATTATTCAAGGATTACAACCATTCTAGCTACAGCTTTCTACATTTTCAGGTGTGCTATTTGAGGGAACATTTTCATTTATTTCACATGATTAAAAGGTCTTTCCCTTACCAAATGTTAGAGTTGCTACATTAGCTCTAGTTATTGTGTAGGTTTTATCTTATTTGGAAATAACTATTTAGCTTTGAGATTCTTCATTGTAACTGTTAACATATTCAAATTAAAATGAGGAGGGTTAATAGTAGACCTACAGGGAGGAAGAAGGACAAGAGGAAGAGATTTCTGAATTTAGCATGAGATCTTTCATATAACAAAACAAGGTAATAAACTAAGCAATTATTTGTTGATGCTACCTACATGATTATCACACCACAGAGTGAATCGACACCTCGACGAGAGGCTTCCAAGTAATTTTATAGCCTTCAAAATATACAGAGCAGTCAACATTTAAGTCCAACATTTAAGTCCCTCACGTTGAAAAAAAATCTGCAGAACTCTTTTTATCCCATCATTGTAACCCAGGTGATAAAGATGGTGGCCTTTCACTGTGACCGCTGATGAGTTGATTCAATGTCTGTGTCAGCTTGAGGATCAACTATGTTAACCTTAGGTCACTTCAAGGAAAACTGTGAGTAGAGAGTGATGATTATTTAGCCGCTTACTGCATAAGCTGAGACTCCTGCGATTACCATAAAGGTCAAATATGCACATTTTGACTGGTGGTAATGAGTAGTTTTAAAGATGTTTTAGCCTTTTCTTAATCTTGCAGTGTCACCAGGCTTCTATTGTTATGCACCAAAGAATGTGGCTCTAATTGTACCGCTTGCCCTACTGTAGCTTGTACATAGAGCCAGCAATGGGATGTTATGCGTGATAAACGCCTACCACATGTTCCAATAATTATTAGCCTTCAATAAATTGTGTAATAAGGCAACTGAAGTCTAAAGGAACCAAAGGTTCCCAAAAAGTTGAAAGCAGTATTTAAGAGGCTCATGTATCATGTTCTAACAATAGTGGAGGATAAAATAGGATAAGAAAATACGTTTCAAAGAGTGAAAACCTTTTAAGAATAAGGAAGTACCCAAAAAGGACTTCAAATACTAGAAATGAGTGCGTGTCTATATATGTGTGTATGTGTGTACATATATATGCTCACTTTGTATATACTGTATATGCTTATGTATATTTTAGATAAAACATTCACTTTTTTATAAAAGAGGATTTTATCAATCAATTCATCCAAAAATTAATATTTGTGGTAAATCATTTCATGAGCAAATGACATACTTTGAAGCTGCATAAAAATTAATTTTCTAGAGGAGAAATGGTAGCAGCACTTCACATTTACAAGAAATGTGCAGAGTGATACTACATTTAACAGATACAAGCAATTAATTCTTGAGGTTTTTTATCAAAGAAACCAGCTTTAAAGTTCACAAGTGTAAGTAGTTCAAAATACACACACACAAAAATGGGATATATATGTAAAATGCTACTTAAAATATAAATCTCAACCAAATCTAATGTTTCTCAACTAATTGAGTAGGAATGAAACAATTCTTTTTTTTTTTTTTTTTTTTTTTTTTTTTTTTTTTTTGTATTTCAATGAAATCTTGGATTTTAATAAGGGCACTAACCAACCTTTTTTTTTATATTCTCTATTTTAATAGCTGTCAAACATTTCTAAAGCCAGTGCAGGTGAGTAAATACAACAGAGAAACTGAAAGTAGATAGGGAAAACACAAACTGGAGTGTGTGACAAATTAGACTGAATACATAAAAATGTAGGTTCATCTTTCAACTTCCATCTTTTTCGATGTATTTGCATCTTTAAAGATGATGAAAATGGAGATATAGGAATATAAGAAAAGTAGACTCCATGTAAACACAAGGTTAAAATGTGGATTTAGATTTGGCTGCCTGTGGACTTTTCGTCTCATTTCTCTGAGTTGTGATAAAATATTATGCTGAAGCTAGTGGTAGAATGACTCCAATGTAAGACTGTAAAATTTGGATTTTAGTAATATTTGAACAAAACATTAGCATTTTCAAGTTATATGGTCTTATCGATATTTTGTTAAGTAAACAGAAATGTTTTGTTATAAATATAACGAGTAAATAAATTTGACAAATCAATGATCATACACACAATTTATCAAACACTTAAAATATATTAATAAAAGGTATCATTAATTTAACCCTCATATATCATTTCTTTGTCTATTGAATGAATCTATATAATTTGATATGAATTTATGCATTTTTTTCTGAGTCTACTTACACCAAAAATCCAGTTTAAAAGTGAACATGTTTGTTCCCCATGTCACCCAATCAGCTATGACCAAATTTACTTTTATGCCTAGGACTGGATTATAAATCATATTGGGATTTATTGAAGTTCCAGTCACATTTCAATTCTATATTACCTAATTACAGAAAATAAAAACTTGTAAAAAGTAGGGCCTTAATTTTAAAAATACATTGTTTCTAAAAAACTATTAGAAACAAAAAAGTAAAGTTGTAGGATACATAATCAGTGTACAAAAACCTATTGGGTTTCTATATACTATAATGAAATTCCAGGGAAAAAATACAACTCTTTTTGTAATTGCAACAACAAAAAAATAAAATAAAATGTTTAGGAATAAATTTAACAAAGAACGTGAAAGACCTATACATTAAAAACCACAAGAAATTATTAAAAGGAATTGAAGAACACCAAAGAAATAGAAAGATATTCTGTGTTCATGGATTGGAAGAATCAACATAGTTAAAAAGGCCATATTACCCAAAGCAATATACAGATTTAATGCAATCATCATCAAAATCCCAATGTCATTTTTTAAAGAAATAGAGCATAAATTCATCAAATTGTTATGGAATCACAAAGACTCCAAATAGATAAAGCAATCCTGAGGAAAAATAAATAAGGCTGGAGGTATTATACTCCCTGGCCTTAAATTATACTACAAAGTGACAATAACTAAAACAGTATGGTATTGGCAGAAAAACAGACTCACAGACCAATGGAATAGAATTGAGAACCCAAAATGAATTCACATATATGAGGGTTGTGTGAAAAGTATGCAGCCATGTAATATAAAAAAATAGAGGCATTTATTGCTGGAATTTTTTCTGGACAGCCCTTATATATGGGCAGATAATTTTCAACTAAGGAGCCAATAACATACAATGAAGAAAAGAAAGCTTTTTCAATAAATGGTTCTGGGAAAATTGGAAAGCCATGTGCAAAAAAAATGAAGCTAGACATCTGTCACTATACATCAAAATTAACTTCAACTGGATCAAAGACCTATGTAAGACCTGAAACAATAAATTGCATAAAAGAAAACATAGGCACTAAACTTACAGATCTTTGGGATCAAAGAGGATTTTATAAATTTAAACTCAAAGTTTAAGTAAAGGAAAGTAAAGGAAAAAATAAGTCAATGGGACTATATCGAACTAAAAAACTTTTGCACTATAAAAGAAACCATCAACAAAGGAAAGAGATAACCAACTGGATGAGAGAAGATATTTGCATGCAACACCTTTGATAAAAGGCTAATATCCAAAATACATAAAGAACTCATACAAATCAACAACAGCAACAACAACAAAAACCAAACAATCCAATTAAGAAATGGGCAGAGGACCTGAACAGACAATTCTCCCAAGAAGACATACAAACAGCCAATAGATATATGAAAAAATACTGAACTTTACTAACTTATTAGGAAAATGCAAATCAAAACCACAATGAGTTACCACCTCCCACCTGTTAGAATGGCTGTTATCAACAAGACAAGGAATAACAAGTGTTGGAGAGGCTGTGGAGAGAAAGGACCCCTCATACACTGCTGGTGGGAATGTGAATTGGTACAGCCACTATAGAAAACAGTATAGAAGTTCCTAAAAAAATTTAGAATAGAATTACCATACAATGCAGCAACCTTTCTTCTAAGTATCTTACCCCCACCCCCACCCCACCCCCCCAAAAAAAGAAAGAAAGAAAATATTTATCTGTAAAGATACATGAACCCCTATGTTCATTGCAGCATCATGGTGGCCAAGACATGGAAACAACCCAAGTGTCCTTGGATAGGGGATTAGATAAAGCTGCGGTACATATAACACAATGGAGTATCACTCAGCCATAAGAACAGATGAAATACTGCCATTTGTGACAGTATGAATGGATCCTGAGATCATCATGCTAAGCAAATTAGTAAGAAAAAGTTAAGAATCATGTGATTTTACTCATATGTGGGGTATAAAACTGAAAGCAAAAATGAACAAGACAAAGAAAGTAACAAAAACTCAGAGACAGAGACAACAGTTTAGTGGTGACCAGAGGGTAAGTGGGGAGGGAGTGGTGGAGGAGGGTGAAGGGGGTCAAATACACGGCGATGTATTCTTTTCAGAAGAACCATTAAGAGAGTAGACACAGGAAATACAGAGAGAGGAATCAGATGGGCCGCCCTCTTTTTAAAAGCATTATCACTTAATGTATTACAGTTATTTATATAAATCTTAGTTTTTCTATCAAATTATAAATATTTTAGGATAAATCTTGGTTATTTTTTAAAAACAATCATTATATTTTACCCTATTGGTATGTGTGCTACTGATTGACTCAATGTATTAGTAGTTAATCCATCTTATTTGTTTCTGCTTATTTTTCTGATATTTCAAATGATTTCTGAATTTTTTCTCATGTTAGCCAGGTATTCAATGAAATGACAGGTAAGCGGAGCATCTTACATGATCTGTGGTTCATAATAAGTGCTGTATAAATGTCAACAATTATCACTAGTAATAGTGTTTCTGTGTTATACATAGATTCAATGAATGTGCAATCCAAGTTATCTGAGGTGTACCGTGAGTTAAGTTATCTCCAAATTTGGAAAATAATAGCTAGCAGTTTTTGAAAATGGTAACTAAACAAACAAACAAACAAACAAACAGAAAACCCTTAGTTTAACAATGTCCACTTGCTCTGTTTTTAAAAAACTAGCCGTATATTGGGAGACAGGTTGGCATATTTAGAAATCAAAATCCACTCTACTTGTTTAAGTCCATTGACTCATTTCTGAGGTGTGTATACAATATACATTTTATATGATATGCTAAAATTTTATGGAGAATTGAAATCATGGTGATCAGGTTGTGTAATGTATGGAATATTCTAAAAATAACTCTGTACCTACCTATTAGCAAGCTGGTTTTTTCCTTCTGTGTTTCTTACATATACTAAAATGAATCCATGTCCATGATACTAGAGTCAGCAAGAAGGAGGGTATTACTGAGTTCGGGCCATCACCAGAGAGAAGAGAAAGAAAATTCTGTCTCTTGAACTAGAGACGAGGCTAGATGGATGGGTGTACCGATGGGTGAGAGGCAGAGAACTTGAGTGAATGTCCCCCCGCAGGACTATTGCCCTGTGAGAAAGCGGAATTTAGCTGGATGGGGAGATTTTCTGAAGAGGTGAAGCAAATAGATGTCAAGGTGACCTCTAGCCAAGCACTGGACTATAATCCCTGAGGACACTGAGAAAGAACAGGGCAAGGGGGCAACCCTTGCACTCTCTGGTCCTAAATGGGGGGACCTCCCTCGGACGTCTGCAGCACACTCCCCTCACACCTCAGCATACAGGCCCCGGCGCCGGGCGCCGCGGGCAGGAGTTTTCTGTGTTCCGAGAGCTACAGCGGGGAGACGCGTCAGGCTGAGCCCGTACTGTGATAGATGGTCGCTGGTGGCCGCGCACAGCCTCTCTTGGCTTGCTGCTATTTGCCTTGCTGAAAAGTCTCATTTTGAACATCAGACGTGAAATAGTATTTTCATACACATCCTAGTATCCCACTCAGGAAATGGATGCCTTTGACCAAAAAGGGCAAGTGTCTACTTGGAAACAGCAAAGAGACTCATTACTGAGTTTCAAAGTATCATCCGTTATTCACCTTTGAAACGGGTAAGGACCTCGCTCTAATACAATGGCTGACGGTGTGTGTCATGCGTCGGAGCAAAGACGGTTTGCACTCAAGCGGACGCCCGGCCTCAGACAAGGAGTCTGGGAGGTAGAGAGGTTCCGGGAGCACGCCTGGGGTCGCCCCGCGCGTGGGGAAAGCCAGGCAAGGATCCATTCTTGGTGCCATTCGAGGGCCTCCCCTCTGACCCCCCGTCTCCACAAGTCCATATTCCTCGTCCTTGAACACACACCCATCTGACCATAAGGACTACGAGACACAAAGCTTCGCTGATGTTTCCTCTCGCAGATTCAATTCCCTGTTTAAATTCTGGCTCTAAAACAACGACTTGCTCAATGAATGACTGACTGCCGCACAAATTAGATGATGATCTTGGTCATTTAGAAGCAGCACACCGATGCTAGACTTCTTAATTCTTCTTCTTCTTCTTATTTTATCTGGTGATCTAGAGAACTCTGTTCTGGTCAAGAAATTTTCATGGTAAGAGTTTTGATTTTTAAAGAGACTTCAGTGTTTCTTTTTAAAGGAAGACCTAGAAAATTCTTCCACTATTATTAATTCTCAGAAAATAATTTAATCGAACCTGACTGAAACTAATTAAAAGGATAATTTCTCATTTTGCTTTGTGGTCCCATGGACTTAATTCAACTAAAGAATTATTCTTTTTTTTTTTTTTTTTTTTTTTTTTTTTTTGGAGGTAACGATGTGCTCAGAGCTAGCTGGCACCAGGGGAACAGGATGAGAAATGCCCTCATATTTCTGTTCTTCTTGTCTCATGACAAAAATACCTTGTATGAGTTTACTTTTTCTGAATAATTTCATCTTTCTTCTTGCATACTTTGATTATTTCATTGTTTGATGCTGTGGAACATCTTTATTTTTAATTTTTAAAAATTTTGCTTTGTATGTGCCGCAATAACCCCATCTAATTCAGAAAAAAATGATTTATTTTCATTTTCCACCGTATGGCCCTTACTCTGTGGCAGGCACTACTGTAAATGCTTCCTAATGATTAGTTCAGGCTTGCATAATGCTATAATATTACAGAGCTCCCCGTTTTACAAATGGAGAAACTGAGGCACAGAGAACGTAAGCCAATAGTAAAACTCAGGTATTTGTTCCATAGGTTTCCTCTTAATGCTGATTTGTAGGAGGCAAGCTTTAGGTTTGTTCAAGGACCATCACAATGAGGGGAGCGTGCCTTGTGCCCTCAGGAGAGAGCTGTGTAGGCACATGGCGCTCACGCCTACACTGCGATGGGGAAAACAGAAAGAAGGGACTCAGGACAGTGACACTGAAATCGCGCCTTGAGTATGAGGGGAATCTAAGTGCAATGTTATTTGGGCAAAGGTTAAGAAAAACATAGCTGGGGAGCGAATCCCCGGCAGTGGGCAAGTGCAAGCCGGGTCCCAGAGACACATGTGGCGGCGTGGCGGGGAGGGAGAAGTGACAGCAGGTGTGACGAGTCCGAGGCAGCGAAGCCACTGGGCGCCGGGCCAGGCTTCCACACTTGCCCTGACCGCGGGCGGTCGCCCGAGCGCTCTCCATGTGTCAGAACCATCAGCCCAGCAGCCACGTGGAGAAAGGATGTCGGGAAGAAACGTCTGACCGCCAGGCTGCCAGGGAAGGGGCCAGGCCACAACTCAGGCCCGAGACGTCAGGGCCCGAACAGGATGGCAGCGATGGGAATACGACGGAGCAAAGCGGTGAGACATCCGGGAAGACCAACAGGCGTGCAGGGCAAGCGAACCGGCTCACTTCGGGAAATACTGAATTTAAAGACAGTATGTCCTCAATGTGGTTGTAAATATTGACGAGAAAGGGACCATGACGTGTATGTTTGGGGATCTTCAGGAACCCCAAACAACATGTGGGTGGAAAGTTCAAAGGAAAGTCAAAAATTGGTGGCCAGTAGAAGACTGAGCTAACGGGAATACAATTTCAAGAAGTAAAAAAATGTGTATTAAGTAAAAGGCAAAATGTAAGAGCCTGTCTGCAAGAGCTCATGAGCTCACATGTCTCCAAACAGCAAGCTGAAGAGAAAAACAATAAGGAAATTCTCACGGGGCACTTAGTAAACCAAAGAGCACGTGTCCTAAAAGGGACCAGCTACACCCAGTCATTGCACCACAGAAGTAGGTCACTCCAACTGTTGCCAGATTATTCTGTTTTTTAAGAGGAACAAAAATAAAAAGTAATTAAGCGAACCATAAATTTTAGAAGACGTCTTCTCATCATTAAGGGCAGGCCCCACAGGGCTTCCCACTGCTGCTGTCACAAATGTCGCGGCTCGGAACAGCACACATGTGCTCTCCGGCTGTGCTGGAGATCCCAAGTCCAGAAGGAGTCAGGCAGGCAATGCTGCTTCTAGAGGCTCCAGGATAGCATCTGGTGTTCTGCCCGTTCCGGGCCCCAGAGGACACGTGTATGATTTGCCTCACGGTCCCCTCCTCACCTCTTCCCAGCTCTGTCTCTCTAGTTCTGTCACCACATCTTCTTTGGATTGATTCTGACTCCTCCAGGGTCCCCCTTCGAAGGACACTTGTGATCACATGGAGCCCATTTTGGTGATGCAGGGTCATCTCCCTGTCAAGACCTTTAATGTGATCACATCTGCAATGTCCCTTTTGCCACCTGAGACTACATTCATGGGTGGCAGGGTATTAGGGTGCAGGCTTATTTGGGGGCCATTATTCAGTCTACCAGAGCAACAAATACCAAAATTACGGTATGGTGTCTCACCTGTGGGTGAGACAAGTCACCTTGGAAGTTTGTGATCTCTGGAAATTTCCCTTGGGTTCTTTACTATGTATTTTACTCATCTTGCTTCCTGTCGCAGGTGTTACATAACAAAGGGTTTCAGGTGAAAAGAGGCCCCACATGAAATGAGTGCAGAGAACAAGTTTGTTTCCATCTCATTCTGTGAGTATTATGTGGACAATACTCTTGATCTTTTTTTTTTTTTTTTTTTTTTGGTTAATGACTTTTCAAATGTATTTTAATTCAATTTATTTGAGATCCTTTGAAGATGGTTTTCTAAGGCACTCGACAGCGATCTGATTTCTGGTTCTCACATAACACAGGTATCAGTTGAAATAGACATGAGTGACTTTCACTTGTAGAAATATTATGATTTATCAAAGTTTATCAGCTTGACAAACCTCCTAAAGTATTTATAAAAGCAACGTAACAGCAGGTGGCATTTTTTTTTACCTCAATTGTCCTTTGGGTGTTTCTTGGGTCATTTTGGTATAAACAAATGGTATAAGATTCCTGACAACAAGATTACCATAGAGGACAAGGCAGATGGACCCCAAAATAATGCACATGTTGTTTGTGTCTTAGAAGCATGTTTGATCTGAAACAGAAGAAAAACCTTTTGTTCTGTAATTAATGACTTCATTATGTCGTGGGTACATAATTCTTTCTGAAGAAACCAACCCATTTGAAGGGAAATCAGAAAGTTTATAGATTACTATAATGCTAGTAATTACTATAAAACTAGTAAGTATGCTGATTTCCCATCATAAAGGACCTGTGTTAAAGTGTGAACAACTTTAAGCTTAGGCAACCAGTGTGCTGGTCGCGTTGTAATTCCGGCCCATGTGAGAGTCCCCTTTTGTTTGTAAATAAAAGGGGGAACTATTTCACTTGGCACGTCCATCGGCCACCTGAACCGTCCGTGCAGCCCTGCCCTTAGTCGCTGCAGTTCGTGACTGACTTTAAGTCAGAGACGGACTCAGTCTTTTTGTAGCAGATAATAAAACATTTGGGCACCCAAACCAGCTCATTCTCTTCGCATCGTGTGCTCCTTCCAGCATGAGCAAGTTCAGCATTCGTCGTTAGGGATGTCCCCCGAAGCTGTATTTCCGGAAAGACCCGTCGTCCCAGGGGGCCGGTCCCACTGCTGATGGCAAACATCAGAGATGCAAGGAAGGGCTCAAAGCGACGACCCGTTTGACGGCAAACTCTGCAGGGAAATACGATCTCCCATTCACACAATGTGGCTGCGCTGCCATTGGGAGGCTGGGGACCCCAGCTTGATGGAGGACAGGCTCTCGGCTCCCCACTTGGCTGACCCCACAGGTGTTTCTTCCGGGAAGTGTGCCTCGAAGCCTCCGATGCCTTAGCACGACCCCCGGCCAGGCCGGCTGCCCGAGAGCGAGGGGACGAGCTGAGTGACAACGTGCTAACATCCTCCGAGAGAGTTTTAGGGACGACTGCTGGCTAGCGAGGAGCACAGGGCCGGGCACTCAGGACGCAGCGACCCCTTGACAATTGGCTATTTTAGTCCTGTGGACGAGGTTGTATTTCTACCCGCTGCGCGTGGCGTTGGAAATGCTCCGTAACCGCGCTTTGTTCCGGAACCCCGGCAGAGCCAAACGCACGTGTGTTTGTTTCTACAGAGGAAGCTCCTGCTTTGTGGATGCCGGCCACACCCCTCTCATATTCCACAGAGTGAAAATACAGCGTGAAACAAAAAGGACCCTCACTGGAGTATACCTGGAACTGCTGCTTAGGGTCATCACTTCCGTTCACAAGAAAAGCAGGGAGCACCATGGGAAACAAGCACGCACAGGTACAGGTGTGTGATTATGTGCTTGTTGGATAAAACACACGGGCTTAGTGGGACATGATTAATCGGCTTTGAGACACACAGAAAAATGCAGAAAGCTACAAGAGGATGTGGTTTAACTGATCACTGGAAACAAAATATAAAAGATTTTAACTTTTTGCTGGTGATATTCATTTTTAATCCAATCCTAAAAAGGAAGCACCCTCTACTGGATTATGTAAGCTATAACTGTGACCCAAAAAGTGAAAGATAGTGGGAGCAGAGCCCAGCTAGTACCCTCAGAGAGAGCGGTTACTACTGTGTGGCCATCTACAGCACGACATTTGCTGCCTGACCGGGATGCCAGATAAACTTCTAAAGACGGAGTCCATAGCATTTATTTCCTGTATTTTCGTGTGAGGATTTAATATTGGTGAATAAGATGGGTATGACAGCCAAAAAGGCACAGGGAAACTGATTTTTTGCTGATGGAGACAACAGATGAAATACACAGTCTAATTTATATTGCCATGATTAATCTATTTCCAAGTCCAAATATATACAATGGTTCAAGTGGTAAAGTTTTTCAAATTAATCTTACAAATTCTTCTCTATGTGGTAGGAAAAATGCTATATATATTTTTTTTATTATGGAACTTTGAAAATATTAAGTGAATACCAAATTGTAGTAGGAAATAACATTCACTCACTCAACAAACAATTCTTAATCACTCCAGTAACACCATTCACTAAGATTTTTCATCTGGTGTTTCTCTGGTTTACTTATTTGTTAATTATTAGTTACTAGTAGTAGTTAGTATCTGAAAGCAAGGCACCTTGCCTCATTACTAAGTGCATAAATAACTCAAAGACATGTAAACAGAAGCATATATCACTAAACATATAATTCAAGTTAAAGCCTAGAAATGAGCAGGCTGTTCTATATCTGTGTAGCTTCAAATTTAAGCAAAATCTGATGCCCGATCCAATCAGATCACCCTCTGTTTTTATCCAGACACAATCTACTCACTGCTGTATTGATTTACCAAAGATTTTTGATGTTACAATAGTCTGAAATTTTACTAAAGTTAGAATTATCAGGATTTGGGGGAAAAATGTCTAGTTTGATGTCTCACATAGCATTTTTAGAATATTGGTGAGTGTTTTTGTAATAACTTTTAAAATTCTGTATGAATTTTTATAATGTGGATTACAATTCCTGATGCATTTATGAAAAATGAAGGTGCAGAAATATTTAATTAAGTCGTCCGTAGGCTGATACAGAATGAGTAGCATTATAAGATTAGAATACAAGTCTCTCTCCTTATTTTTCTGGAATTCCATTGTAAAAGACCAGAAGTGATCTGAAAGCAATGTCCATGTCTTCATTTTTGTATCCCGAGGTCCTAGTCAAGCACCTAGCACATCTTAAGCACTAAAATAAACATGAAATCATCTCATTGAAATCTAGACTTTAAAGTTACTTTGCCTGGTTTTGTTATGTGTCTTTTCCCTTAAAGTTGCAGCTGACAAGGACTAACCTGTGACTGTAAGTGAGGACTTAACAGTATATGATAAAGTCCACCAGGGTGTAAAGAGTAAGGACTGTGGAAAACAGAGAATAAAGATAGTGCTTTGCTAACAAGGTATCATTGATACCTTGGAATATTGTTGGAACCACAGAGACACATGAGTGTGAGTCTTTCAGAATGACTGCATAGTTTCTAGGCGTGGAAACTGGTACAGCGGAAAAATGACTCCATACGTTCATAACAAAAGCTAATGAGGCCTGTTCTAAACAGCCTAAACTGAGCTCTTTAATCCAAGCTTGTCCAACCTACGGCCCAGGACGGCTTTGAATGTGGCCCAACACAAGTTCTGCAAATTTTCTTAAAACATTATGAGATTTTTGGTGGGGGGAGCTTTTTTAAAGCTCATCAGCTATCGTTCGTGTGAGTGTATTTTCTGTGTGGCCCAAGACAATTCTTCTTCCCATGTGACCCATGAAGCTACAGGGTTGGACACCACTATTTAATCTCTACAACAACCATATGGGGTAGATTCTAACATCACAATTTTACATGTGCAGAATCGAATGTCCCAAAAGAGTGTGGGTGTTGCTAAGTTGATCCTAAATATCACAAAAAGGAAATATCATTAGGTGACATGATGGCAGTGTTAGCTACACCAACAGTGGTGATCATGTTGCAAAATATTAAGCATGTCACATCAATCTCCTGCATACCTGGAAGTTATATAATATTCTCTGTAATTTGCATTTCAATAAAGTTGGGGGGGGGGAAACAATTATGGAAGTCATTTCCAAAGACACTCAACTAATAAGTGACGTATTTAGGATGGAAGGTAAGGCGGTCCACCTCTGGCCCAACTCAAGAAACCAAGCTCTTCCCACAGAGCTCCCCTGCCTTGTCTGTAAGTGTGTCCTGAGACTGAGAGGCGGTACTTGGGAGAGGGTGACATTGGTATGAGGAGTCATCCTTGAAGGGTGATGAGTTTAGCTCCTAATTCTGTCTTCATATGAAGTTGCCATTTTGTTGTCAACACCAGTCAAGTATTTCATTCAGCCCCGCACACTCATGCTGCAAGACCTAATGGCCTCCTCTACACCCTCAGAAAAAGTGGGACCCCCAGACTCCCCTCAAGGCGGGTAGTGTTGCACTTGGCTCAGGCTGTATCAGAGAGTCTTCTCTTTCAAGGCTGCTTTCATGTTCATTACCAGCTGTCACCTTGATAGTAATACAGCCAAGGGTTCGATATATTGGTTTGCGGCGTGTGACCTGACCTGGGCCCAGAATCATCCTGAGGTGGCTATGAGCCTCAAACCCTACTAGGTTTGTTGTCAAAGGGGGAGGGTGTGTAAGGGATATCACATTATATGTTAGTTCTGAAACATAAGGAAAGAAAATATACATTGTACATAGATTAACCTGGTGTTAGTTTAAATTTCAAATTTTTACGTATAATACATAGTTTTTTGCTACTTAATTAATAGAGCTGATATGTAACTACCCACCCTGCCTTGCAGAGCTACAAGTGACCTTTTTATCAGCATTTTCAGAATTTAAAAAACCATTCTTTTTAAATTTAGGAGCTTAACATGTCACAGGGCAAAGAGGCTGAGAGGAGTGACCAGGAAAGTCTAGCTTCTCAGTGTAGTGTCAGTTGTACCACTAATTAGCTAAGTAACTTGTGACAAGTCACCAGCCCTGGACCAGACCATGCAATTGCTGTGGCGTGGAGGCACTTGACTTTATCCTAGTCACCATCCTCACCCAACTGACCAAGCGACAGGGGCCCAGCAAGTTTAAATAACTTGACAAGTGATTACAGTTTTGGTCCCCGAAGTTCTCAATAGACTTTTTTTTTTAATAAATGAGTAATGAATAAATAATCTATAAGACTTCTAGTTTCAAAATTCTACGATCCTATGAGGCTTTACATTTTAAAAAAGAGAATTTGCGCATATATATTACACATACAAAATGTGGATTTTTATGAAAACCCACATTTTCATATGACTGTGTAGATGTAGTTAATAATTTCTAAAAATTGACAGTCTGCCTTAAGTGATTAGGCAGATAGTCTGTAATTCATCTTGCCCGGGGTAATTCCCACTGACTTCAAGCCTTAAATGAGGGACGGAGGAAAATGAGAAATGAGCCCGTAGAGTTATACTATTAAAGAATCACAGAGATTGTAACCATAGAGGATTTTGACTAACTCCCATTAATTATCCAATTTGTGAAAGAAATACAAGAATTATGGAGAGCTAAATTTCTGCAAAATGAATATTCCCAATACTCTTTAATGAAGTCGTAGCTTCCTATTTACACCCCTTCCTTACGCTTTGTATCATTTCGGAGGTGTACCTTTCCCCCAGGGCTGTTGGCCTGTGTTCTATGCTATCACCGCTCTCAGAAGATCGGCTTATTTCTGAAGGCAGAGTCTTACCGACAGTGGACACTCTTGCATATGAATATGGGAATCGGATTTTTAGGGCCAAACAAGCAAAAGCACAAAACTAAAGAAAAGTCTCTCCACATACTGGAGCATTGAGAAATGCTGGTTCCCTGAACACACACACATGCACGCACATGCACACACACACACACGTGCACATGCACACACATGCACATCCGCACTCAAACACGTGCACACATGTGCGCATGTGCACACACACGCGCACACGAACACGCGCACACATGCACACACATGCACACAAACACGCACACATATGCACGCACACACATGCACACACACAAACACGCGCACACATGTGCGCTTGTGCACACAAACGCACGCACACACACGAACACGCGCACACATGTGCACACACGCGTGCGCGCACACACACACACAAACACATGCACATATGCACACACATGTGCACACACACTCACACATCCCATGGAAGGAAGTATGAAGGGTAATGGAGGGGTCGGGCAAGGTTTCCTGTTGGTCTAATACGTTCCAGGCCCTGTGAAAAGCCCTTGACGAACCTCCTCGAGGCCTCACACGTTTTGACAAGTCTGGAGTGGGATCAAGTGCATCCGATCCAGGGGCTGCTCGCAAGGACCCTGCCCTCCCAGCACTTATTTACTATTTGTGTTGGCTCCCGCTGAAACTTGGTTAGAAAGCCAATGTAACTGCTGTCACTGTTTCAAAGACTTCAAATGTTTTCTTTTCATTTCAGTAAAATGAGGTTGACAACGCTCTTCCTTCTTAATTTAAGCAACATTATTAATCAAGGCGTTCATTGGGACCATTGTATTCTATACTTTGTTTTTCTGAACTGAAGTTTAAAACTCCTGCGGTGCGAGCAGAGTGAACATTGTAATCAAAGAGAAACAAGTTCTCGTAAAACTTTTGTGAAACTATTTCGTTGGCCAAAGCAGAAACGAACAAAAGTGAAGAGGAGTTCCAGGAGTTTAGGACACTCATCCTCATTCCCTTGTTTTCAAATTCTTGTCCAGTTGATAACGGGTCATTTCAGAAATTACAAAATTCGAGCTCTTTTTAAAAAATTCTTTTACAAGTTTATAAAAACTAAGAAAATAAAATAAATACTAAGATGGTAATAAAAAATATCCCAAGACAATTTAAAATAAATGAATATCATTGATCTACCTATCGCCAAGATAAATTATGCTACAAAACATACGTACAGCATGGACAGAAAGAAACCAAATCAATACACTAGGATGTGGGGAGAGGGGATAATTTCTGTTCTTCCATTGTCACAGGCCACACGGCGTCGGGCAAAGTCGTATGTCGTGTCATACAATCAGGGGCTGACATCAATATCTGGGATGTCTCAGGTATGATGGGTCAAGTTAGTTTACCTACAAAAAATCACTGTGAAGATTTTCAATTTTTAAATTCCAAGTGAGAATGTGGGTCCTGGAGATATCGGAAAGTACTCCAAGGTCCAGGAAAATGATGGCAAGAACCACAGGAATGTTCTAGCAGCAAGACAGAAGTCACAAGGACCCGGAGACCCAGAAAGAAGGAGCTGCTCGAATAGCTAGTCCTGCCGAGTGGGAGATAGCAGACACACAGCAGTCTAGTAGCTCTAAGTAAAGGAGCAGCACAGCATTTCCAGACCCTTCTGTGAGTGAGACTCCCGCCAAGGCTGCCACTCAGCTGCCACCAACTAACACAACTTTGCTCAAGTTTATCTTTGGGAGGAGCAATGGCTATGCCATTCCTTTGCACGTTTTCTTCTCTAGCACGTATTTCCACACGGGAACAGAAGACAGAGCTTCCCAAGAGCTGTATCTGCTCGGAGCTGATTGGGTCAAGCATGGCCACAGAGATTTTGCAATTACACGTTCCGGCTATCTGTTGTAATACACGGGCTTTGGAAACGAATCCGAGGCTGGCTGGACCTTTCCCTGTGACTAGGAGAGATGGCCTGGTGCTTGTCTCACCTCTCCTCTCTCAGGCATTCAAAACACGACATGAATAAACGAAGTGACCCCCACCCACAGAACACGACACATGAATAAACGAAGTGACCCCCGCCTGCAGAACACGACACATGAATAAACGAAGTGACCCCCGCCCGCAGAACCTGAGAGGCACAAAACATGGGGCGTGCACCGCTGCATGCTTACATTCCCCCAGTCACCACCTGGCCAGTTCCTCTGGTGACCGATAAGTTTCCAGCTCACAAGTGTCCCTGGACGACCACGGAGGCCTCCAGGGGGACCCAGAACAAGTTCTGTGGGAAAATGCGGCGTTTCCTTTCATGCATGCGCCCCGAAGACTGACTGTGGGAAAGACGACTTTGGAGATGAAAGAGAAAACAGGGTACCGGGCCTGCCACCGAGGGACCGCCATGCAGTCCACGAGCGCGCGTGAACTAATCAAACAGAAAACGCGAGCGCCACGCGCACACACACCGGGACGCGAGTGGAATTCAGTGAATGTCCTGAAGGATAGACTCATTGATCTGGTGTGTAGCAATGAATCATAACTTCAGAAATGGGGGTGGGGGGCCTGTCCCCAGCATGAGGTCGCACCCCATCCACACCAGGGGTAAAGTGTGGAATTTCGGCAGGGAGACGGCACGCGTGCAGTGGAGTGAGGCGACAGCACGGACAGTCCCGCCGAGTGGGGGGCGGTGGCCGTTGGGGCGGGAGCCAAAAGGCGGGGGGACTCGGGCGCAGTGCTCTGTGCAAACGGGGGCAGGACAGGGCAGGAGGCAGGTGTGCCCCTTGGGGCCTCCTTGTCCAAGACACAGCTGGAATTTCCCTTGTTTGTGGCCGGGCTCTCGGGGCAAAGCCAGGGCTGGAGGAGGCCGTACACTCTCCACACCGCAGAAGCTCAGGGACCACCGCCGCTTTGATCCTTTGTCCCTTTCCCTTCCGGCCGAGGATGCCTGCTGTCCCCCTGGGGGTCAGGGTGGAGAGGCCGGGGTCACGTCCTCTGCTGTGAGCTCACCGGGCAACGTGGAAACGCGGCTTCCCAGGATGGAGACGGATGGAAATGCCCCAGACGGCCCCTCCTCGCAGGGCGGTGGGCCGAACACGGTAACATACGAGTTTTCACGAAAAGAGGCGCCGAGGGCTGACGCCTGGCGGTGCGGGGCCTGCCGTGCCCGCCTCGGCGCCAGAGAGGGCGAGTTTGGGCCTGGGCGACGGCGTCCGAGCGCCACGTCCGCTGGGCTGAGGTTCGGCTGCCTCCCGCGTGTGCTAAAGGGTAAGGCCGTGCTTTAAAAAGAGTGATAAAATATTTATCGGGGGGAGAAAAGAACACGAGCCCACGTGCAGAAGCTACCTTTCCAAACAAAATAACGTAGTCATTTTATTTTTATCGCTGAAATGCCTACAGGCACCCGTCCACGTTGTGGGCTAATGGTTGGAAATGAAGCCACACCAGGCCAGAAATTCAAAAGAATAAAATAAATAAGCCAAAATGCACTTTCTTCTGTGGGTGAAATGCTATCGTTTAAAAATAGCCGAGAGGACTTTTCTGCAAAATTTATTTTCAATAAATGTATTTGCTAAGCTACGTGCTAACTTTTGGGCTTACTCCAATTTTTACCGGATATTAATATATCCAAGGGGGCAGGGGGCTTATAATGGAAATGCTAACTTGTCACAATATTTTCTTTACTTGCCACAGGGTTCTGATTCAGCATCTGATATCCTGGAAGTAAATAAACACACACGCCCGGCCAAGCGCATCCCCAGACCCAACAGGCTGGGATGTTGCCTTGAAAGTACATCATGCCTAGTGGCCACTTGAACTTCACCGTGTATAACAGTATTGTCGTTTAATAAGATCGCTGACTTCCCAGTGGCCAATTTCTGTGGGCCACACTTTCGCTGGGTATCAGGGCACCGCGTTTTGTCATAAAAATAACCTCGTGCTTTTAATTTTACTGAAGAGCGTGGTGTCGGCATAAAACCAGCTCGGACGCTGCAGAGGGGAGAACTGAGTAAGAAATAAGAATGAGACCGTGACAGCGTTCTCCTCCTGCATTCGGTCATTAAGGCATCAAGGGAATTGGATGAATGTGTCCCCTGTCTATACTCCCGCAGTATTATAGAAAGACAGGGTCTTCACAAAAGTTTATAAAGCAAATTTCACACTGAATCCTTTTATCATTTGAAGGAGAAGGTGTAACTTGGACATTCAAAAAAAAAATCTACAGAGGCTGTGTTTGGGTCAAGGAAATAAAAAGCTACGCACTCCTGACAATCTTCTCACACCATGTAACTGAGCCCACATTTCTTCCTATTCAGTGTGCCCATGTGGCTTTGTGACTGCTCACCCAGAAAGGGTGCTTGGTGTTTCATCTCCCGATAATGGGGACACACTAGGTGAGTGCCAATGGCCAGCAAAGTCAACGGGATGAACTTGGAAGTCATTGTCTCTCCAACTTTAAAAATTCAAACCCTCTCTCTTACCGGGGCATGAAATTCCGAACACCATTTATAGAGGTGACAGTGAGGGCTGGGGTGTAAAAGGAGAGGATGTTTTGCAAAATCTCCCAAGACTGCCTGAGCTTTCTCATGGGAAAGAGGATGTGTCAGGGGGAGTTGGGGGCGGGGGGTGTGCGCGTGTGCGTGTGGATACGGGGTGGAGAAATGCAGGAGGCAAACCCCAGCAGACTGAATTTTTACACCTGAAATGCCATTTGGAAATCATTTGTGTGCTCCAAGCCCGGGCCCAAACTCTTCCCCTGCTATTTAAAATGCTCTGCAAACGGGTCCGCCTGCTGTAAAAAACTGATCTGACACCAGCAATGTGACGTCGTTGACGGTTTGAAGATGGCCGCCTTTCCCCAGCTCTGATGGGGCAGGAGCAGGACGGTGTTTATCTGTTATTTATGTACCAGCTTGATGGAAAGAAAAAAGGAGCGTGTGCTTCCCTCCTATCTGTCTTCTGCATTAACCTCATCCCGGGGTCAGGCTGGAGACGCCGTAGGTACTGCTCTCGGTGCGTCATTAGCATTATTGCTTAATGTGCCGTCAACCACAAGTGCAAGTGGGCTCATCATGGCCACCAAGGTCCTGCCAGGCATCATTTATCTGGAGCTAACTCTGAAAAAAAAACCATTTAAAACTGTGACATTTAAAAAACATAAAGATGAAAAGTTCTGAAAGGAACAGAAGTCATGTGCACAGTGCCCTCTGGCATCATGAATCAAAGTTGGGTAGGGCTGCAAATTGGGGTAGCTCTGAACAGAGATCCGGCCGTGTAATGGGGTGACCCAGTTCCCGTGCACCACCCCTAGCGCCCCGACTGACCGAAGCACGCCTGTTTTGAACACTCTTCCCACAACCTTGAGTGTGATTTAGCAAACACGTGCCAACAGTGCGGTTGGGAAAAAAATACAGGTGCACAGTGCAAAGCATCTTCCAAATGGGAAAGCCAAGTTCATTCTGTATTTGAAATAAACATTCATTACTGGACGTCCAGGGGAGCCCCTGGCTTCCGCTTTTCCCAGAAGGCTGAGGGCTGTCGGTGTTACCCACTCAGCTTCCGGAATGGGGGTCCACACTGGCTGCGCCCGGCTGACCCAGAGCATCACCTCTAACGGGGCTTAGACAGTGCCCTTGGGCTGCGTTGCTGCCTCCCTACGCAATTCTAGTCCGAGCTTTCTGCCCCGGCGATTCAGAGCTTGAAAACACAGAAGGTCGGCCTTTAGTGTGGGAATTTCTGAGAACGACAGAACTAGTAGGAAGACCTGGTTTGTGGACACGCTGTGACAGACACTCCCTTTTCCAAAGGGTGACACTTAGGCCCTGAAATCAGTGTTTAGGGGCTTCGTTAGGAATTCCGAATAACACACGAGGCAAACGATACCGACGAAGTTTGCAGGTCCTACCTTGCACAGCTGTCATCCAACCATGAGATGTTTTCAGAATTTTACTAATTAAGTGCCTGTGCTAACCCACCACTCTTTTCTCAAAGACGGCGCAGAGAAAGAACGATGGTGTTTTGAATCTGACTCAAAAAGAGAACGCAATTGTTTCTAAAGTATTTGCAAAGGAATTTATCTTTCAAGATCGGTTTTAATGTGTGCAGATGAATGCTTCTGTTCTGGGAAGGCTTCCGAGCGGTAATAGAAAGCAAAATAAAGGGCTTGTGGGGAAAGAACTCAGCAGCAGGCTGCAGCTTGACTTCGCACTTCAAAGCAGTCCGGAGAAAAACCGTAAATAAGGGCAGGGCATAACGCCCCGCGGGCGCCTGGGAGTCACGGAACAGTCTGGAGCTTGGCAAGCAGCCAACCTCTGGGGCTAAATCTGGAAAGGCTTACTGTACACCCAAGAACTGATAGCCCCGAGACGATGTGGGGTGCACTGAGCTCCCTGCCGCTGAGGGAACGCATCTGGGCTCCTGGAATATAAAACAGGTCTGGCCGTGGCGCGCTGTGCCAGATCCTCGCCCTGCGGCCCGCCCCTAACACGACCCAGTTCGCAGGAAGGGCGCGGGGTCCTCCAGGGACGGCTCCCCTTCTCGCTTCGTTTTAATGCCCGTTTGGGACTTAGGAGAATCTCGGAAGCAAAGTTCAAGCATTTTAATGAAGGGAAGATCCACTCGGCAAGGGAAGTGGGTGAGGATGACTAAGTCTGAGTCATGTCATAACAAAGGCTTTGGGGGAGTCACCCTGCCAGGTCCCCACAGCACCCCCATCTCAACCCCCACCTTTCTCCTGGAAGAACTGGCCATAACGTCTAGCAGCAATGGACACACCTCGGTTGGCATGGCTCATCTGAAAATATCCTCAGTTGTTTGAGTTTATGCTACATTCTCTGCAGACGAAGCTTCTTCGCAACAGAAACCACTGCGATAAAGACAGACAACAGATCGCTTGTGTATTTTAAAACAGGAAATGCCCAGACATTGCACAGATTTTTTCTTCCATGATAGCCTGGTAATAAAATTTTTTAATACAGAAACCTTTCACCTTCAAAGGGATCTGGAAAAAAGTAATTATTCAATGCAGCAGCAAATGTTAGATTTCTAGAACGTTAGCTCCATTTTTCTGGTTTCTCTTCTCGGTCCTGCAGCAGACATTTCCCTATTGCCAGCTCCACCAGGAAAATAACAGCATCAAATTTGTCCCTAAGCTAAACCCATCAAATGACTGACAACATCTTAGCTAACTTGAAAAGCGCCTTACATAAAACCTGGTTTGCTATTTAGGGGCACATAAATGATTGTACCATTCTCTCCTTTTACTGGCAGCAGGAAGAGAATATTCTTCAAACATAAAACTTTCTTATAAAGCTAAATCTCTCTCGTGTTATTCTGAGTCGTACCTAAGCAAGCCTGTGATTCCTTCATGATTTTATCCAAGTTCAGATATTGGAATTATCCAAATGAGTTTCACGTACCACATTCTCTAGCTATGCATTTAAAAAAAATGATTTTAGAACTTTCCAGAGCCTGACATCCTGTGCGTGTGTGTGTGCGTGCGTGTGTGCGGGTGGGTGCGTGTGCATGTGTGTGCGTGTGTGCGTGTGTGCGTATGCATGTGTGTGCGTGGTGCATGCGTGTGTGTGCGTGTGTGTGCATGTGTGTGCGTGCATGTGTGTGTGTGTGTGTGTGTGTGTGCGTGTGTGTGTGCGTGTGTGTTTCCTCTCCAATAAGTCAACTTCTTAAGGTGTCAATGACTTCAATCTTGCAAATAAGTGTCAATATGCAGGGTCTAGCAGAAGTGATGCCCTTTCCTATGAGCTGATAATCTATAACCAATGTCTTATTATGAAATCTTAAGCATGTAATTCTGTAATATAACAGTATTTTAACTCCTTAAAAAAGAATGTTACTTCTGCAGGACCCTGTACTTCAGACGGTAAAACGAAAAGGAATTGTTTGTATCAGGCTTGTGCTTCTGTTCGTTGATAGAGTCTTATTAGAATCTGTGTTAGTGAATTAATTTGGGGTGCACATATCACAGGGCTGATATTCACTGTGTTACCGTTGTGGCTATATCCATTGTTCAAATCCTGGAAAGCTTCTATGTACAAGGTTCGGCAATTAATTTCACAAACTCATCTTATTAGTAGAGAAAGTGCTACATACCTCATTGCGGAATATCACTACAAAGTACTCCCTTGGGAAGCTATGCACTGATGCCAGTACCTAGCAGTTTTGGAACTCGTTTTCTGGAATGGCCATCAGAGCTGTTCTCATACCCGAAATCTGACATTAAGTTCCCAAACTTGCCATCATGCATTGGCAGCACTGTAAAAACAACTTGGTGAAGTGTCATAACCCTGGCAAGGTAAGACAACAGCTCTGACTGCCATTCCAGAGATTCCAAAACTGCTTTGAAGGGTGGACTAGGCACTGGCATCGGTGCACAGCTTCCCAGGGGGAGTACTTCAAAGGTGACCGTAGTGATACTCAGCAGTGAGGTGTGGAGCACTTTTTCTAGGATGAGTTCGCGGACTTAATTGTCTGACCTCATAGGTTGACAGGTAGTTGCTGCTGCAGGTGTCCCTAGGTGTCTCTGTTTTCTCCTGTGCTCTGGTCCCTCCAGGGACCACCAGGCCCCGCCCACTCTGGCAACTGCTAATGCCCATGTCCCAGGAGTCTCTTGGGCTCTGCTCCTGAACTCAGTGCAGCATATATTCTGGGTGATGGTTGCTCATCCCACAAACACATTTTAAAACCTATCCCAGCTTATGTGGATGGGAAGCAATGGGGTCAGACTATTGAAGTCGATTCCTGAATCCTGCCATTGAGCCACTATTGGCCTTTGAGTGGGCTCTTCAACTGCTCCACATCTCCACCACCTTCTCCATAGCAGAAGGGCTCTAATAAAACTGAGATCACAAGAGTTCCGTGCAGGTTCATAAACATGGCACAAAAATAAGCTGGATGTATAAGCCTGGCTCAATGTCAGTCACAGCAGTGGCAACATGTACACATTTTGTGAATAAAGAGAGTACAGAGTGGGCAAATGGCTGTTTGTCACATTTTGGAAAAAAAAGTCTTTTTTCTTATGGATAGCCAAATTTAAACTCTGTTCCTAAGTGACCTGGCCATGACATTTGTTTATTAAGTTTTATAACTATGTTCTCCTCTCAAAAAAAAATTCAGTTGTTTTGACAGAGATAATGTGATTTGATTGGCCCATGTTTAGCATTGCCCGGAGAGGAAAAGTAAGTTTTAAATTAAGGAGGCAAAAGGTGAATGATGTGTGGGCAGTCCATGGCAGCATTCCCAGCTAATACTTCTCTTGCCTCTGACTTACGAGGTACATGTGCAGTCATGGGTGGGGTGTGCTTTAAATGAGCACATATGTGCTGGAGTCTGTTTCTGTTCTTCACAGGCCACATAATGTCCTCAGAGCCAGGTCTGGACTTCAACCCTCAGTGGCCAAAGCACCAGACACTGTGACAGAGATTTCTGTCCCCATCTTCTGAAGTGTAATTACAAAAAACAAACACAGAGATAAATTGTAAAGTGCGTGCAAGAAGGTTGGACACAGTTCCCGTTTCCCCCATATTGACTTGGAATTGTCTTCAAGAAGTATCAGATTGTAAAGCATTGCTATTTGTGTTAGTTTTTGTGCCCCGGCTTTGTTGTAACCCTGAAAATGTACTTGGTCTTTCCATTAGGTGGCTAAGGGTTTGCATTTGAAAGAATAGGGAGTTTTTAAAATACCAACCAAACTTAGCTTTCACTTGTGATTCCCAACACTCACATGAAGCAGATTCATTTAGAAGTAGTCATCCCTACCTAGGTTTTGCTTTCTATGTCTTGTCCTTTTTCCAAACCATCTATTGCCCAACAGCCAGAGTGATTGTCTGGTCACGACACTCTTCTGCATCAAGTTCCTAATTAGACTTCCATTGCAATAGTAATGATGATGATGATGATGATAACAGCAAATAGTTACAGAGCATTTCTTATTTGTCAGGTTCTATTGTAAGTGCTTTCATCTCATAACCGATTTGATCCAGAGAAAAATTCTACAAGGTAGATACTCTTATTATCCTCAGTTTATAGATGTGAAAACTGTGGTACAGTGGAATTAAATAACTAAGATCACACAGATACCAAAATGGTAGAGTTGGGATTTGAACTCAGGTATTATTTTCAAAATGTAGTTAGAATAAAAACAAGTTTTCTTTTTACTTTTTAAATAGAAGAGAATGAGAATACTGACTTCCTAACAGTAGCTTTGGAAGCTACAAAGCCAGAAAACAAAGCCTTCAAAACTTGACACGAAAATCATTTTTAATATGTAATTTTATACCCAGAGAAACTATCAATTAAATGTGATAGCTGAAATTGCTTGTGTTTCTCTATATCAATAACAAACTATTAGAAAGAGACATTAAGAAAACATAGAAATAACAAGTGTTGTTAAGGTTGTAGATTCAAAGAAACCCCTGTGCACTGCTTTGGAGAATGCAAATTGGTACAGCCATGGTGGAGAGTAGTATGGAGGTTCCTCAAAAAGTTAAACATGGAACTACCTTATGACCTAGCAATTCCACCTCTGGGTGTTCATCTGAAGAAAACAAGAGCACTAACTTGAAAGATACATGCACATCTGTGTTTACTGTAGCATCATTTACAATAGCCAAAATATAATAACAAGCTAGGTGTCTGTCAGTGCATCAAGGGATAAAGAATAGTGTGTGTGCATGTGTGTGAATAACTCTAGAATGTTACTCAGCCATAGAACAGAAGAAAATCTTACCATTTGGGACAGCAAAGATGAAACTCAAGGGCATTGTGCTAAGTGAAAGTCAGTCGGTCAGGAAAGACAAATATCATGTGATCTCACTTACAAAAGCACATCTAAAACAAAACAAGCCAAACCATGAGCTCAGAGATACAGGCTGCAGACTGGTGATTGCCTGGAAGTTGTAGTGGGGAGATGAAAGAAATGGGTGAAGGTGTCAAAAGGCACAGACTTCCTATGATAAAATCAGGAACCGCCATATGTACATCAGAGTGACTGTAGTTAATAATACCGTGTTCGGATACACTTGAAAGTTGCTAAGAGAGGACATCTTAAAAGTTCTCATTGCAGGAAAACAATTTTTTTAGCTACGTATGGTGAAGGGTGTTAACTGCACTTGCTGCATTAATATGCATTTTGCAATAGACGAGGGTGCCAAAAAATGTATATACATTTTAAGTGTTGTTAGCTCTGTATTTCATAAACACTGATGGTGACCACTTTGAGCAGAAGTCAAATGTGACTTTTATTTCTCTTATTATTTGTGTATACTGAGCATTGGAATTTTAATACAACTTTTTTCCTTTCTTAAAATGTATATACTTTTTTTGGCACCCTCTGTAACTATAAATAACAAATCATCATGTTTTATACACCTGAAACTAATATAATGTTGTGTGTCAATTATACCCAAGTAGAAAGAGTAGCTTTTATTATGATTTCTGGAAAAGTATGGGTGAATTGAATATACATTCTTGTTTATAGATGACATTTCAAGTGCAATAATGAAGCCAGGGAAGCTTTTCTGCTTTTTAATACAAGTTTTCAGCATTCTTAGAAGAAATGGATAATTTAATAATCACATTTTTTACCTGGTAATGATTGGTGGTGTCGACTAAAAATCAGAAAGAGAAAATGGAATTTTCACTTGTCTCCGAGACAAGTAAACAGTTACAAATAGTTACAAACAAATAAAATTTACTTAGTGTCCTTTAATTACTTTATGTATAAATGAAGTCTGTAATCCACATAAGATTTTTAAATTTGTTCAATTAAGTCAATGATTTAAAGTAAAATAATCAGCCTTCTGGACACTCAAACACACAGGCACACACAAAGTTTTTTCTTTTTCAATTGTCAGGTATTTTTCTTTTCCAGCTATTTGTTAGGTAAAACTAAATGCCAACACCTTTTAAAACATGATATTTTAAGCCAAAAAGTTAAGCTGTAGGAGTTAGAGAAAACTTGCTTTAGAAATATAATTGTTTAAAAAAAAAAAAAACATTTTCTAAGACTTGAATGTCACCAAAGAAATGAAAACTGAGGGGGGAAATGTAGATTATTATCCTAGAAGCACTTGGGGAAGAACAATTTTTTTCTCTTCTCATGATATTGTACACAGTTTATAAAAAAAAATGTTTTTTCTCTTAGGTCTTGGCATATTTGTCCTTTTGTTTGTAAGCTACCATTAGAGAAGAACCAGCATTTTGACTATTGGAGTTAAAAAGAAAACATTTGAATCCTGGTTAGTGACTGTTTCATTGATTCCACTCCTGTCCTTTGGCATACTCTGGGCTGGCTGGTGAGTCTGGCTGGTTAAATGTTGGTGTGGTGTCAGGGGAATTTTGATCCAATTTTTCACTAGAACATAGCCTCTCATCTTAGTCTGACATTCTACTCCACTCGCCATTGTCACTGTCAGAGAAAGTGTCATTATTTGAACAATAGCATCTTCCAGAAGAACAGGCACCATGTTTACTTTTAAGAATGTCAGTCACTGTACTTTAAGAAGTGTTTGCTGGGGTTTGCAAAAACATATTCGTCTGGACTAAAAGCAGAACCCCTCATCCATGGCTGGTATCATGGACTCAAGACTGGAAAGTGGAAAAACTAGAAATGTTTCTGCTAGAATTTAGATTTTTAAAAGATCTCCCTGAATCACATGCTGCAGTTCCTTTATTTCTCAAGGATTCAATAATTTTACTTCTATTTCTCACACTTCTGTTTTTCTTCCATTATGCTGTACATCAAAAGAATATGTTTTGGCAAACATACATTGAACTGCTTCGATCTCTAACAGTACAATGATGTGCACAAATCACGTTCTAATGTAGTTGGTAGCATTCTACTACAGAGGTGAGCAAACCCTTTCTGCAACAGGGCGATGAGGTCTCTGTTACAACTGCTTAACTCCACATTGTACCATGAAAGCAACCGTAGCTCGCATGGAAAGAAATGGGAATGGCCGTGTTCCAATGAAGGTTTATTTACAAAAGCTGGCTCTGGGTCACAGACAGAGGGTAGTAGTTTGCTGATCCCTGTTCCATTGTTTTGTCCAATTTACTCTTGGGCAAGGCAGTCACCTATACACTCTACTACATCCAGTATAGTCTTTCATTGTTATGGAGGCTTGCTATGAAATCAATGTGTGTGAAATTAAATGAAGATAAATTTACACAAGTATCTAAAATTGTTAAATGACATAATAAATGACATTCACAACTAATGATATTTGCTGACATGTTTTGGGAAAGAAACTTTCTTTTATTCTGCCCTAGTGCAAATTATATCTTTAAATTCCTGCAGTTATGAGAATATTTAAGCCAAAAAAATTGGGGGGTGAGAATATTAGTGAAAACTTTCACTTATATATAAGTAATAGTTTTGGCAGCAAAATGTGTACAATAGTCTAGATTTAGATATTTTTCCATCTGTTTTCTCTGAGAAATTATGATGTTAGATTTTAAAGTAAGTACTATATAATGTAGATACTAACATTTTTAGAATTTTCATTAGATTATTTTGATAAGTTTACATGTGGTTATTTTGATGTAGATTTTCTATCTGAATTAATTTGTGAATTGAACAACTTTGAAAAAATAAAGTAGAATATATATTTGTTATATTGAAAAATAAAGAAAATATTTTATAAATATGTTTAGAAAAGCAGCTAGATCTAATTTAAAAGATAATCACTTATGCATATTTTTATTAATTTCAGGTCCTCTGCCTGAAATTCCATTAAGTTCCTCTTCATATCATGATAGATAGGAGTAAACATAATTCTGACAATATTTATATTTTTATCTTCATAATGAAAAATAGCCACTAGGATTTCTTTTTATTGAATCTAACAATGATAATCAGTTATTTTTGTTGCATGGTAAATATTCTTAGCTGGACAAATTACATACAAGGGTGTTCCCATAAGACTACCAGCTAACTTCTCAACAGAAACTTTGCAGGTCAGAGGAAGTGGCAGAAAACATTCAAAGTAATGGAAAACAAGGACCAACATCCATGACTATTCTACCCAGCAAGACTATCATTTAAAATTGAAGGGGAAATTAAGAGCTTCTCAGACAAGAAAAAAACTAAAGGAATTCATCACCACTAAGCCAGTATTACAAGAAATGTTAAAGAAATTTCTTTAAGAAGAAGGAAAATGAACAAACAAAGAGGATCAAGAGTATTAATAATAAAATGGCAATACTATATACTTAGCAATTACCACTTTAAATGTAAGGATTAAATGCTCCAATTGAAATACATTGCTGAATGGATAAGAAAACAAGACCCAGGCATATACTGTCTACAACAAACCCACCTCAAATCAAAAGACACATACAGACTGAAAATAAAGGGATAGAAAAAGATATTTCACACAAATGGAAATGAGAAAAAAGCTGGAATAGCAATACTCATATCAGACTTTAAATAGACTTTAAAACAAAGACAAAGAGACAAAGGACATTGCATAATAATAAAATGATCAATCCAATAAGAGGACATCACCTTAGAAAACATTCATGCACCCAACACAGGAGCCCCTTATATATAAAACAAATATTGACTGAAATAAAGGGAGAGATGGACAGTAACACAATCAGAGTAGGGGACTATAACACCCCAATGACAACAATGGACAGATTTTCCAGATGGAGAATTAACTCAGAAACAGTGGCCTTAAATGACACACTAGACCAGGTGGACTCAATGGATACTTTTAGAGAATTTTACCCCAAAACAGCAAAATATAAATTCTTTTTAAATGCACATAAAACATTTTCAAATAGACTATACGTTAAGCCATAAAGCAAGTCTCTATAAATTTAAGAAGATTGAGATCTATCAAGTGTCTTCTGTGACCACAATGGTATAATACTATTATAGAAATCAATTACAAGAAAAAAACTGAAAAACACACAAACACATGCAGGCTAAATAACGTGCTACTAAACAATGGATGGGTCAACAATGAAATCAAGGAACAAATCAAAACATACCTGGAGACAAATAAAAATTAAAAACACAAGGATCCAAAATCTGTGGAACATAGCAAAAACAGTCCTAAGAGGCAAATTCATAGCAGGCCTACCTTAAAAAAAAGAATAACCAACCAAACAAAAACAAGAAAACAAGAAAAATATCAAATAAACAGTCTAATTTTACACCTCAGGGATGGAAAAGAACTACAAACAAAGCCCAAGTGAGTACAAGGAAGGAAAAATAAAATCAGATAGAAAATAAATGAAATAGAGTCTAAAAAGACAATACAAAGTATCAATGAAACCAACAGCTGTTTTGTTTGGGTTTTTTGAAAAGATCAACAAAATTGACAAAACTTTAACCAGACTCATCAAGAGAAAAGCAAGGTCATTTTTATCCCTTGCTATTCCCTTAGCTTTATATGTTCTGTCTTTAAATAATCACATAGAATGTTCCAGCACTTCATCAGATATCTGCCAAGTGTCACTTTCTTAGAAAGGTTATTTCTGAAAACATTATCTGAAATACGACTATCTCTATTACTATGACTCCGATTATTTTGCTTGATTTTCTCCTTCCCAGCACTGCTCACTTCATGACATTACATTATGTATTCATTCTTTTATTTTTTTACACATCTTCACTAGGATATAGGTTTAATAGGAATAAAATTTTTATTTTCATAGCCTGGCACATATTACAGAACACATAAAATTGTTTTAATGAATGATCAATAGTTACAGAATGAGCTTGGCAGCAAATGATTCCGAATACTTAAAATTAAATACTGTTACTGGGAAATCAAATATAGCAAAGCAGACATTTCCCTTCAGGCTCCAGAGAGGGTGAATTCCCCAGACATGAAGGTGAGTGAAGGCTCTTCTTTAGTTGGTTTCCAGATGCTCAATGGGGGCTTGGAATCAAATGGCAAAGCTATAAGGATACTCCCAGGGAGATAGAGAAAGCTTAAGCTACAGTCCTGTTAGTGAGAAGAAAGGACTAGATCACAGAGACAAATCGATAGAAGAACTGACAAGATCTAATGATATCACCTAGGACCGCGTGGTGCTAAGAAAATGATGTTGTAGCTGATAGAGGTAGTAGAGCAAGAACGAATTGGAAGTGAGGAGGAGAGACGGACCAAGAGTTGGGGTTCACAGATGCTCAGTTTAAGGTGGTGGCATATCATGCAGACTGAGTCTGGAATGATACAGTAAATTGAACTAAGTTTTCTCCTGAAAGAAAACAAGTTCTGGAGAGAGAATTAGAGTTCAGGAGAAGGGACACACACTTCCGTAGAGACCATCATCGAAGCGATGAGAGCAGACAAGCTCTCTTTGAGAAAATGTAGATAGAGGAAAACGGGCCCTGCCTTGGTATTTTAGAATTCAGTAAACCATAGATTCCAAATAGGAGTAAATTAATTCCACATTGATAGTCTCAATTGAACTCTTTTCTGTGAAAGATGATTACAAGCAAGAACTCTTGGGCAGAGGCTAGACCCTTTGTTAGAGGCCTAGGCATTCTGAGACAGAAAAGGACATTCACCCCCAATGGTAGACAGGGATCTTAACGTAGAAATGGTAAGCACCAATCACATTGCATCCTCATGACATTGAAAACAGGCCATGTTCCTCACACCGAAATCCGCCCTCAACCTGGGTGCACCTGAGGATCTCTGAAAGGGGAAGGGGGAAGGCTACACTTCTGAAAATCCATTTCCACACAATGCTCCTTCTTATTGTCAAGGGCCTACGCTTTGCACACCCCTGGGGAAAAGAATAGACAGCCAGAAGGCAATCTGAATGATTTTGTCAGATCAAAAAATCTGCAGGCTGAACCACAGAGCATTTGTTGTCCCAGTCACCCACGGTGAGCAGGGTCTCATTGCTAACACCGGGGATAACGGCAGTAAAGACAGGTAGTGTGCTGATACCACCTGAGGCAAGACGCTAGACCTCCACATGTGTTCCTGCCCTTCAGGGAACTATCCTGTGTGGCCTGCAGGAGCCATCCTGGTCTCAGTGCAGAAAGTGTACCCATCCACACAACCCAATTTGTAAGTGAAGAATAATTGTGGGCTATTGATTCATAGGGGGCTGGGAAAAGAATTTGCTAGAATGTCTTCTAATGAAATCAACTGATCAAAGCTCTAGAAATAGCTGACTATATGATAAATGTAATACTTTACTTCATTTCATAAGCATCAAATTCTTCAAGATGAATATCAAGTTTTGCTTTAAAGAAATTGTAAAGACATACAAATCAAAAAGGGTTTTTTTGTGTGTGTTTTTTGTTTTTTTGTGTGTGTTTTATCAAGAAGAGATAAAGTGGATTCTATTCCTAGTCACTACTGGTGGGAGGCAGTGGACCAGATTTCTCAAAGAAGAAACTTTTAAAAATAGAATTTGAGGGATAGAGAGGAAACCATGACCCCTCGATATGGCCACATTCTTTTGGGGGGTTGACTGTACAAAAGGAGTAACAAAGAAAAGGAAATTGCTTAAAAGCACTTCATTTGTGTCTGGGTTTAATCACCATGGCCAGGTGACTAATTTTCAAATTCAAAAGACATCTTCCATTTCCCCAGCCTCCCACAGTCCTCAAAGGCATAGCAGTTACCGAGGACGTAGCTTCTACACGCCTGCTTTTCACCACTGAAGAACTGAGTCAGACCCGTAGGGGACAGGTGACAATGTAATCAAAGTACACAGTGAGACCCATGCTGCTCTATGAAGGCAAGTCAGGGACAAAGATGCTGAAAGGTTGCAGAAAAATACAAGGGAAGATGCTGATTTTAATACGTTTAAAACACTTCCATGACTTCCATGTTTATCCAATAAAGATTTTTCTAATAAAGAAAGCTTTGACAGTTGGCAAAATATTGTGAAATATACAATACATACCCAGAGTTTATATAACATATATGGACACAGACCAAACAGATGAGCTCAGAGGAGGCAGGCACAGTGGGCCTTACAGACGCGGAGACCAAAAGTGACCACCCAGGATGGGCTGAACACACAAATTCCTAACTAAAAGCAGGTCATGGAGGGTAGCCACATCCTTGGTCTGTAGCTTCCTGGTCAAAGGTCAATATGTACCTTAAGGAAACCTGTCCATTGTCTTTTTGCATCTAAGATAACATGCCCTTGGAATGTCAGAATCATCCCTTTTTCTGGAACCCTCTGGGCACAACCCACGACACCAGAGCCTGAGACCACAGAACCCCTCATTGTTATCTTATTCCCCGAATACCATCCCTATGTGCTATGAATGCTGGTTATTAACTGTCCTGCACTCACCAATGTAAAAGAAGTCTGTGTCTCTCCCTTTTACTTTTTACCCAATCCCAGCCATTTCCTGCTTTGCTTTGTCCCGCCCCCTGCTTCTGCCACCCATGGATTCCATGGACCCTCCCTACGACTCCTTGTCCAATTCCAACGTGTAAAATGAGCTGCAAAACCGCTGTTCCCTGGAGCGTTTTCTCAGCCCATTGAGCCTTTGCTTCCTGGTAACTGTCATCCGTTTGGCTCAAATAAACTAATTAAAGTTCTCTTTTGTCGACACAAACCAGCATAAGCCACACACCAACAACGCAGTAAACTTGTGTACCCACTACATGATTTGAAAAAGTTAGACACGAATTTCAGTTTCCATTTTCTCATGCAAGGACATGGAAGCTTATACTCCCTCCTAACAACAAGTAAAAGGCCAAACGCAGTGAAAAACCTGCAGACCTTCTCCCCTTAAGAGAAGGGAGATGGCCGAGCGAACCACGGCTTACAAAATGAGACACACACGAGTAGATAAAGAAAACCACAACTCACCAGAGCAGAAATTCACAAGCAGAAATCTCCATGGAAACCCGTGTGGGGGTCAGGAAGCCAGAACTGTAACAGATGAATTGCCGGAGGGTCACAGTGGACAACTCTCTGAGTTAAAAACTCCAGGAGCATTCCATCATAGAGGGACCCCCATACTTGGGTAAGGTTCACATCCAGGATCTCAACCAGGTTTCACATTAGATGTCGAAGAGAATTTTCCCTTATACTGTCAGCAGGAGAGGAGAAAACGAACCATCTTGAAATATGCTAGGACCTTCCCGTTCTTACTAAGGCCTGCCCTCAGGAGAAAACATTTAACCAACGCTTAACCAGCTGGGGTTTTATCAGCACCCACCGGACCTGGGAGGAGGGATGTATACAACTCCAGCCAGCTGTAGCCCACCAGGAGAGAGAGTGGAGCTACCCAATTACACCTAATCTTGCTGCCCTGTTCTAGCTAAGAGGGGAAGGAATCTCAGAGACACCTGTTTCGTTCACGTGCAGAGGCAAAGGCTCTCGAAAAGGCCCCTAACAATCAACATTGTATTGAAAAAGAAGACAGTTGGAGGGAGGACACTACCAGACTTCAAGATTTACTTCAAAGATACCGAATCAGGACGTGCAAAAGAATAGACACTTAGATGAGTGGGACAGAATAGAGAATCCAGAAGGAGACCGACGCAAACACAGTCACCTGACCTCTGACGAAGGCTCTAAGGAGACGCAATGGAGTGAAGATGTTCTCTTCAATAAATGGTGCTGGAGCAGTTGGACATCCACATGCGAAAAAGATTAGTCTCGACACAGCCCTTACACCCTCCACAAAAAATGAGCTCCAGATGAATCACAGACCTACGTATCAAATGCAAAACTATCAAACTCCAGGCAATTGCATAGGGAAAAAACCTAGATGACCCTGGGTTTGATGATGACATTTTGGATACAAGATCAAAGGCAATTCCATGAAAGAAATAATTGATAATCTGGACTTCATTAAAATTCAAAACTACTACCATGCAAAAGGGAGTGAGCCGGCAAGCCACTGAATGGGAGTAAATAATTGCCCAAGACACATCTGATACAGGACTGTTGTCTAAAATACATAAAGAACTCTTAAAACTCAACAATAGGAAAACAATCCAATTTTAAAAGCAGGCAAATGACCTCAACAGACCCCAGACCCCTCACCAGAGAAGATAGAGAGATGGCAAAAAAGCACATGAAAAGATAGTCCGCACCATGTGTCATCAGGAGAATGCAAGTAAAAACAATGAGATACCACTACACGCCTATTAGAATGCCCCAAATCCAGGACACTGACACCAAATGCAGGGGGATATGGAGTGACAGCAACCCTCCAGCACTTCTGGTGGGAGTGCAAATTGTAAGTCCACTTTAGGAGACCGTTGGCAGTTTTTTACAAAACTAAACACAAGGGTATTGACAATCCAGTCGTCATGCTTCTTAGTATTTATTTACCCAAAGGAGTTGAAAACAAGTCCACACTAAAACCTGCCCATGGATGTTTTATTTTTAATTTATTCTTAATTGCCAAAACTTGGAAGTAACTGAAATGAATATATTTCAGTATTTTAATAATTAGTGTGCCATACTGGCCCATGATGGCCAACATATGGCTTTGACCATGAGGGACATCCTTGTATACATTTCCCATGTGAGAATTTTTTTGAGATGTACAACGCGGAGTGGGGTCCCGTGTCCTGGTTAGGGTACAGACTCTGGAAGCCTTGTGTCAGTTGACACCCTCAGCAGTGGGGACTGTGTTATGTCTCCACTTTGCCGTCTGCAATTGTGACTCGCTAGAATGAGTCAAGTGTTATCTCCTGGATTTAATTTACATGTCCCTGATTTCTAACAACCTCGAGCATCTTTTGGGTTATACTTCTTGTCAATTGTTCCTTTATTTTGCTCATTTCCTATTAAATTTTTGGCCTTATTGATTGTCATGACTTCCTTATACTTTGGATATGAATACTTTCTTGGTTTTGATACAAATATCTTCTCTATCATCTTTCCTTTTACTACATCCTTCACTGAAGAGAAATCCTTAGTTTTTATGTATTTAAATAAATAAATTCTTTTGTTCACCCTATTGTTTATAGTTTTGTAATGTTATGTACATCTTTCTATTTAGAATACCCATAGTTGCTTAGATTTTCTTCTAGGTCTTGAGAAATATGTATAAGAATGTTTTATTCTATTTTGTAAATATATCTACGTTGAAACCCAGTGATGACCCACAAAATGTCTCATTACTTCATGACTTTGCTAATGGTCATAATTTGCTTCCAACATTTTATAATATTATGAAAAAATTTAAATATACAAAGGGAAAAAATATTACAATAGCCATATGCTCACAGCCTTTGTTCCATTACTGTAAACATATCTGTCATATTTGCTTTAATTACATCGACATTTTCACTACTGAGTAAAATGGAAGATTTCTTATTCCTTTCCCCCTGTAGAATAGACCCCACTAAGGGTAGAGAGTCAGAGCCTTCTGTTTAGATGAGACTTTAAAGAATCTCTTTTTTTCCTTTGTATTCATGTTGCTAGTTTGATACACAATCAGGTTTGTCTCAACTTGTTTTCAATCTTTAGGTTTGTATATTGTTTAAATGTCAAAACAATGTAAAATGATATATTAGTGAAGTCTGCTGTCTTTCCTATTCTCTTCCATTTGTCAACTCCTTCCCCATAATTGACCATTTTTTTTACTTTCTGATTTATAATTCAGTTGTTTACTACACAGAAAAGCAATTATATGTATTTTTATTTTTTAACCCTAAAGTGACATAAAATATTCATCGCTCTGTACTTTGGTTTTCCCTTCAATGATAGTACCAGATATCGCTACGTATCATACACATAAAACTTTGCCATTCTTTTGAATGGTCACACTGTCCCCCTGGAACTCTATTCATGGACATTGTGTTATTTCAAATTTCATTTTATGTTTGTGGAGGTATGTAGTCAGGGCAGATTTCTCAGGGGTGGCATTTCCCAACCCAAGGACACATATAACTATTGAAGATGTGGCCAACTCCACAGGAGTTGTCACTATTTGCACTCTGACCAGAGATGTGTAACAGTTCCTGGTGCCAAGCAGGCAGGCTCTCCATCAAGCTTTTGGAGTTTGCTAATCTGACAGGTGAGAAATGATATCTCCTCATGGTTTTCATTGGTGTTTCTCTCATTACAAATGAGGACAATTCTTTTTTCATATACTTAACAGTCCATCTCTTCTGGGAACCACCCTCCACATTCTGGGCCTCCGTGGTCGTGCAGGGCCTCATTAGGGGTAGTGTATCTGCCTTCCTCCCAACACCCCACCTTGCCCTTTGTTACAATGATTAATTCAGAGGTGGTCACTCAGCACATTGGGAGTCAACAAGTCAGGTCTAGAACACCACTGTGCTTTCTCTGCAGACAGCAGAATTGATACAGATTTTATTTATACTTTTTGTCACGTGGAAACAAAATTGTCAAAACATTAGATCAGGAAGCATGTTATTATTGTTAATTATTTCATGCCTTTGTAAATTTGAACTGAATGGAGATCAAGCAAGTATGTAAGAGGTAAAGACTGACCAGAGCAAGGAGATAAATTATTCTCTGCATGTGTTTTTGTGTGTCTCCGATTTAAAAGACCATACTTCTTTTCATAGGTATGTTATTATGAAGATAATGACTTTGGCTGAATCTTTCCTGTGAAATCTAAAATAAAATACCCAGATCCAGTTTAATTTAGTAATAATCATTTTAAAGAATATTGAAAACACAATAAAGAATAGTGAATATTGATTTATAAGAAGTAAAAATGTATTGTTTTTTAAATACAGACCATTTTACTAAGTGTTCTACACGGTGGTTGTGGACATTCACTTCTGCAGATCATTGCCCTTGGTCTCTTATTTACCTGTCACGTACAAATGAAACAATGCATGCAAAGTCAAGGCGTTTGGATTAAAAGTGGATTAGGCTTTCTGGGAAAATCTTGCATTTGCAAAATTGTATGTAAAGAAAAAAGAAGTGTAGGAGGGAGCCATGAAAAAATCCATGCAACTCTTTTTCCCAGATTGCTGACAAACACAGTAACAACCCTGATAAGACACGGATGTAACTTAAAGGATATATTAATTTCCAATACACTAAGGAAATAACATAGCAATGAGGCCTGTTTTCCTGGCTGTTGCATTTAGCTTACATGTATGTAGCTAATTTTCTCTGTGGTGTAAAATACTACCATGCCCCCCCCCCCAGATCACATATAAATTAATGGGATTTTTCTATTTATTCATACTAATCCAGCCTTGCACTAATGGGTGTTACAGAAACACATACTACGTGAAATTAGAGTTGCTTAATATTCTGCCTGGAACAAAAGAATCACTCAACAGTTTAAGCTTCTATTATCTCATTGTCATTATCATCATTAGGAACATGCACAATTTTGACAGAATATTGTTCACTAAAGTTTAAATTGTATATATCTAAGGGGTTTTCGGAACACTGCGCCAAATGATCAATTAAAAGTAACACAAAAATAACACATTAAAATATGCATATCATTATTAAACAGAAATCTGGGCAGGGTGTAGTTTACTTTAATATGAAAATAAATACAGAACATTAGGTTTTACCAAACTTCCAAAAGTGTCCCCAAAATTCTGTGTAGTCCTATTTATAAACATGGAATATCTATCTTTATGCCAATGTCTCCAAAACAAATCTTGCAAGAAAAAAAATATATTTAGTAAGTTTAGCTTGCTTAGATACACTTCAATGTATGCCTACTTCTGTTCACTCCACTTGATTTATAAGCTCTTTCACCTAAAAACTGTACATGTAAAAAACACTGTCATCCCTCTCCCTGTTTTTTTTTTTAAAGATGGTAAACATTTTTTTTCCTGAACATAAAGAAATGAAGGAATAGTGCTCCTTCTCAGGGAGCGTGTGGTCCAGAATGGAAGATGACGTTCTCGTACTCCGTGCGGGGGGCTGTGATAGAAACGCCCCACGGCCGTGCTGAGGTGGTTTGTTACACAGCAGTAGTAACATGAAAAGGAGCTTTCTCTAATGCTTTGCACTTAACAGTATCAAGGGAGAATATTTCAATATAGGACAGTTACCAAATGTGGCCAATTTTAAGCTTTATGTTAATTTTCTTCTTGTATTTCTACCTAGTCTTCTCTCTATTCATCTAAGAGGCAAGTTTCTCAGAAGAGGTGTTTAGCAACCATGTTGATTCTGTAGCTAATCAGTTAGGGCCAGTGGAGCGTCATCTTATCTCAGAGGCCATTTTTCTCAGGACAGGACCAGGAGAACATTTATGGGACAGTTAGTTACTCTTTCATGGACAGTCCAGGACAAAACACACAGCTCTATTAATTTAAAAAACAGAAGTTTGTTAGATAATTTAAAAATAAAATTTTGTACTGCAGGCTATAGGTCAGCTAGTTCCTATCACTACTAGACCCCAGCACGTGTGCTGATGGCAGACAACCTTGTAACAAGTGGAACCCAAAACATATGAGGGCTGTCCAAAAATATTCAGCCATCAATGCCTCTATTTTTCCTATCACATGGCTGGATAATTCCTGGACAGCCCTGGGATAGTGGCACAGAGAGAATACAAGCCTATTGCATCTTCTTATAACTATTCTGGCAGCACATAAGTTAAAGGTGTGGTTCTGTTCTATGCAGTCATTCAGGGACCTAGGCTGCTAGAGGCTCTGCAGGTTTCAACACATGCCTCCGAGCTGACAGCAGGAAAGATTATGGAAACAACCCCAAGGTAAGGTGTGACAGCCAGGCATGGATCTGAAAGGAATATACGTTACTTCAGGTAACACTGTATTAGCTAAAACTCAGTAATCTCAGTATGCTTAACTGCAAGAGAAACTGTAGTATAGTTGTGTGCCCCAAAATAAGAAAATTACTTGGATATTGGTGAGCAGCTAGCCGTCTGTGTCACAAACACATGTTAACTTTAGGATATTTATTGACAGTGACTATTCAGAGAATTAAAATAAAATTTAAGTGTCACATAGAAGAACACTGATGTTTTTTTGTTTTTATAATTGGCCTCTGATAGCTTTGGTTAAAGTCTGTGCTGATTTCTTCTCCTAACCAAACCGTTTTCAGGACGTAAAACTGAGAACATTTCTCCCACCAGAGTTCCTCATAACATAGGAAAATAATTCACAATGTGATTACAGTAAAGAAAGGCATAAGTACTCGGAACTTGAGTGGCCATTCTCTGGTTGACTAGTTAGCTAAGAGATTACATGGACATGACACTTTATCTCTATCTTTCTCCACTGCATTTTTAATTTAAGATTGGGAAAAAAGTCTCCACATTGTTCTCTTCTGTCCTTGTGCTATGTTGAAGTTCTTTACCACTCAGACAATTTGTACTGAATAATATGTGTGATCACAAGTCAGCACAGGGCGTTTCTGAGTTGAATTTAAAAAAAAAAAAAAAAAAAAAGAGGGACAGAAATTCCTAAATACTGCTTCATGGCCAAGTAAATCTGGTGACTTCTTCTAAAGGTTTTATTAATTCAGTTTTTTTGTATGAATGATGAAATGCATACATTTAAGCTACATGCATTTGAACATACATGACAAACAAAATTTACAGATGTTATGATAGCCTCCCAAAGTTTTGAAATATTGTTGTCTTATGAAAGCCAGACTTGGAAAACTAAGAGCATGTACAAAGCAGACTACCAAAAGGACCTGTCTCAGGACAAGCTGGGGTCTTTGTCTCACTTCTAGCATCATTCCCTTGACCTTCCGTTGAGTTATTTACTGGGTGATTTGGAATCCAAATTTTAAAACATTCATCCAGAATATCACAGACATGAGAAACATCATAATTTTAATGTTCACATATCTCTAATAACATTGTTTTCATTCTTGAGAAATGCTGATATTTAATGAGTAATACAAAATTACGTTACTTAGTAACAACTAAAAAATATTCCTATCATTGTTTCCAAAAAAAAGGTAATCATGGTATTACTTGTCATAATGCTGAAATTTAAGTACAGATTTTTAAAATAAAAATCTATAGTTTTCAAATACTCTGTATATGGTATTTATTTTGAGTGACATTATCTTTGAACTTGATGTCAAGGACATCTACTCAAGTTGAAACTATTAGAAGATTCTGTTTTGGTTTGAAATTGTTTAAAGTGCTTTTTACCTTTGAGCAAAATAACTGTGTACTGAATAAAAATCACATTTTAAATGTGTGAATGATGCTTAATTCTGTGCAGCTAAATTCAAATGTGAAGCAACTACACCAATTACCTACAGTTTAAAAGGTAACCAAATTCAGAGCTGCCGACACGTATTTTAATAATACCATGTTGCAACCTTAATGAGAACTGCGTTTGTCTTTAAGTCCACATGACAGTGAAAGCTTAATATTTAAAAAAAAAAAAGAAAGAAAGAAAAAACTTTTGTCTAGCAAAAGTGATTTGAAGATGTTTTGCTCCATGCATGTGAACTCAGCAGGTGATTCTTGCCTATCTTTGAAGTCAAACAGCACAAAACTTCAGTGAGTAGTAGCTTCAGAAATGCAATAGACATAGCCGAGTCTTCATATGAAGCTCATGCTTGAACTACATCAGAAGAACTGACATCTATTATGGTGAGCAAAGACAAGTGTTTGAAAAGAGATTCAAACAGAAGTGTCAGAATTTACAGTGCATAGTTTTATATAAGTTGATTTTAACCAAGCATATCTCTATGAACTCCACAGGATAGAAAGGAAATTTCAAAAGGCAGAGAAATTGTTGTCATCTAAGGGCATGGAATGTTTTAATAGCTTAAGGAAGAACATTTCTGAAAGGTTATGTGGTGATCCATTTACTTTGACTGAGTAATAAGGCTTGTCATTGTGATCGTGCCGTTTTTAACCCTTAGAACAATGGAAATGTATGTGAACCAGAGAGCATAAAAGGACACCTAAAACTCGGAGGAAACTTGCCGTCCATTTTCAAGTTTCAGTCCCTCGTCACAGAGACTTGCTATAAATTTTCTGAATACCATCTAGCCACGCAGAAGGGACAAACAAAACCGCTTTTTCTACGGATGTCAGCGTGTGGACCTTCACTGAGGCGAGGCAGAGGCACATCAGAGGTGTGTCTAAATTGGTGCTTTTCAAAACGGAACAAACATCAGCACGGTCCGTTTTATTTCTTCATGGGCATTTACTCTTACTCCCAACAATGCACAGCCTCTGTGCACATCATTAAAAAAAGGAAATGTGTGAGTCTGTGTACCTGTAGGTGTGGGAGGCGTTCTGGGGCCGGTAGGGGATAAAGCCTTACAGGCCTCCGACGGAGGCAGGTTTGTTTGAGATTGTGTCCTACGGGCTTAATCACAGCATCCTCCAAAACGCTCCCTGAGGGGTCCTAGGGTCGCAAACTCACTTAATTGTTTCTCTTGCCCTACCTCTCCACCCTGCACCCAGGCAGATTTAAATAAAAGCAAAACTCCTTGGCTAAAGCACAGACACGCACTGCTGAGCCGCGATTCCCAGCTTGCAATCAACACTGAGCTGTGTGGGACCTACCTCTCCTGAACCTACAATTAGCGCAATTAATGCACCGCAGGCCAACCCACTTGTTTAGTTATTGCATTCTGATGTTTGCTTCTAACAACAAGTTCCTCTCCCTAGATTAGCTGCAGAAGCCTCCTCCCAAAAATCATCTGGCTCTTCAGTCAGGTTCAAATTTGTGACTCCCCTGGGCACTGCTTTTCAGTTCTTTTCGATTTAATTACTGAGCTTATTACTACGTTGCATTGAAACAAATCCTTTCTGCTTTCAATGTGGTTCCGTCTCAGACCCTCAGAAGGGAAGGAGTAGCATATGGCCCATGTCGTGGGCCGGGCGGGCCGGGCTGTAGACCTACCACGCAGCCCACAGCCCTTTCACATTACAAGACGTACCTAATGCGAGTTAAGCCACAAGCTCCTATATGTGACAATTGTTCATTAAGGACACACTTTATCCACAATATGAGTGTAGTGCTGTGGCAAACAAAAGAATAATATAATAACAGCAAAATAACCACCGTTCATTGGACTTTTACTGAATTACTATTTCCACCCAGTTAGTAGCTGTTTATTTTCTTCATAGCACCTAAGAAATACTGACCAATTTCATTTACTTCTTTACTTATGTCTTTCTCCCCTTTCTCACTTACAAATTCTACGGTGGGGCTCTTACAAGTCCTCATGCGCTACTATCTGTTAACAGCAGAACGCCGGATCCATGGTGGGCCATCAGTAACATTTTACGAAGAAATTTGCTAATTACTTTATATGCACGATCTCATTTACTTTTCACAGGAAGTTCACATTGTTATTGCGGTTGTACAGTTGTGGGAACTAAGCCTTAGACAAGTTAAGTAAGACTTTCTGGAGGTGTAATCGTAAACCAGGTCTGACTCCAAGGCCGTTGGTGTCAGTTCGGAGGGTTCATACCAAGTTTTCACTGTTGGACGACCATCGATTTACAATCAGAGAGACAGAAGTGTACAGACATAAATCACAGAAGATAGACCATAAATTTTTATAATAAAATTATGGGTAACCTTCTGTGAATGCGGGGAAGTTTAAGTTTAACTAAAAGATGGAAACCTAAGTAAGTTTTCTGGAACCTTCCATTGATTGGGTGCTCTTTCAATCAATTCCATCTACTACAGAGCTTCTTTATATTTTAATTAATTATGTTTTTCCTTTATGTTCTGGAAGCATGGTGTAAACTCTTATCTGGTAAGTCAAACGCATGAGTTATTTTGAGCTCAGTCTTCCTTTGAGAATGGGTCATCGTTTCCTGTTCTTCCCATGTGAGGAACTGGGTTAGATCCAGGATGCTGTGAGGTTATGTTTTGGAGAATCTGGATTTGACTCGCCCCCAAAGAGTGCTGATGTATTTTTGTCTGTTTCTGTAGACAATTAACTTGGTCAGATTCAAAGGACAAACTCAGTCCCTCGGGCAGCAGCTCAACGCTCCGTTCTGTTTCCGCAGATTTGGCTGGGCTGCCTAATTCTGCCCAGCGAATAAACTGTGTGGGGTTCAACAAAACCCTGAACTGAGTCGACACAGAGATTTTGGAAGTTAAAAGCAACTTTTCACACAGCTAGTAAATAGAAACTGTAGTATGGAGATTCAGGTCTATCTAGTCCTCAAGTTTCTTCTATTTTTAGCATAACTTTACATTTAAAAGTGAGATAGTGAATGGAGCAGACATCCTACAAGGTCAGACAATTAATTTCATCCTAGAAAAAGTGCCACATACCTCATGCTGCATATCACTACAGTCACCTCAAAGGACTCCCCTTGGGAAGCTGGGCACCGACGCCAGCGCCTAGTCCACCCTTCAAAGCAGTTTTGGAACTCTTTTTCTGGAATGGCCATCAGAGCTGTCATTGTACCCTCAAATCTGACAATTAAGTTCATGAACTTGCCATGATGCACTTATGTTGGCAGCACTGTACAAACAGCTCGGTAAGATGTCATAACCTTGCAGCAAGTTCACAAACTTAATTGTCAGGGTTTTGGGTATGATGACAGCTCTGATGGCCATTCCAAAAAAAAAAAAAAGAGTTCCAAAATTGCTTTAAAGGGTGGACTAGGTGCTGGTGTCGGTGCACAGCTTCCCAAGGGGAGTCCTTCAAAGGTGACCGTGGTGATACTCAGCAGTGAGGCGTGGAGCACTTTTTCTAGGATGAGTTCATGAAATTAGTTGTCTGATCTCCTATAACTACTTTTAGAAGCAACTTTCACATCATTTGACATATCTTCAGTGTCCTCTGGTGAATCATAGGAATATTATTTTAATAATACATATAAATTGCTTAGAAGTACAAGAAGAGATGGTCTTTAGGGAAGAGGTGTTTGACTTGTTTCCTGTGGAAGAAAACTGATGTGATGAATTCCTGACGGACTCAAATACGAAGGGGCAAACATCTTGATTAGTAGTAAAAACACGTGACATAAACGTAAGTACTCTTCCTTCAAGCAACGCCATTGTTTTGCTTCTTTTCATGAGCTGCCAGAGATAACCAGGGTGCCCCTGGAGAAAATACAGCAGTTTTATAAATAAGGATGAGTGTTTCTAAGGTCATCTTTTCGTGTGAAGAAAGCATAAGGTGACAAATCATTTAGTCCTTCATCAAGCCTTCGAATATGACATGTATCTAAATGATCCTTGAAGACATGCCACGAATTTAATCTTACGCTTTTGCTGTGGTTTTCATATTTGGTTGCTCATCCCTTTTCCCAGCTGATACTTTCCGAGATGGCTGGATGGATGGAAGGTGGGTGGGAGGCAGGAGAAGTAACCAGCCCCAATTGGTCCCTCACAGAGGACATGGGGATGATGGGAAAGAAACGCCACCTGTCCCATGTTAAAGACCCGACTCAATCTGGTGGATGGTGGCTTTGCTATCATTAAAGACGTCACTGCTCCAATTTTGGGCTTGCTCTAAGTTATTTTTCCAATGAATCTTTAATGGAGACAAAAACTAAAAATGCTGACAGTTTTCTTATGGCGATTCCTCACAATTCGCTGCATTACGTGGGAAAGGAATCGGATAAACTCACTCTTTGAGACTGTCGTTACTGATTCCTAGTGGCCAACACAATTCTTGAAAAAAATCAGTCTGAAGGGAATCAGGCTGTGAAATAGCACACTTCCGTGAGCTAGCTGAGAAAAGATCTGTGGGAGTCACTTCGATGTGGGCCCTAGACGCCTGAGAGGAGAGAATTCCTGGACTTGGAAATGCTGGTCAGGAACTGAGTACAGCTTCTAGCTGATGGCTATGATTTCCGTTTCCGTCATCCAACACCCTTGCTTGTCAGGAAGCATTTCTGTGGGCCATTTTGTTTCAAAAACAAAGCTCTACAGTTCAAGTAGTTACTGAGCTCAAATTTTTAAAAAGTACTGCGGACTTCACACTCACCATTCCAGAAGTAAATATGCTGTCATCACAGATCTAACACGGTCCCTCTGAGCTCCTGCAGTGAGACCCTGACATTATTCTGGTTTCAGCAATACTTAGATAAATTAAATAACTTTATGATGGCTGTTCTCAGAATTTATGGAAAATTATAATATTAATACCTATTAAATCAGGCATACCAGTTAGTTCTTAGTTGGCATTTTCCTTTGGGAAAAGCTAGCAACAGTTTACTAATAACCATGTTTTAATAAAATAAATATGTAATTTGAATATTCTATATTGAGGAAAAATGTTGGGGGATATTATGGTACTGAGGTCACTCTGAAATGCTATGGTGTCTTCCTCCTGGCGTAATGGAGTGCTCAATGCTCAGACCAGCAAATGCCAACATCAGTACATCTCCTCTAGCCAAGTTCCAGTGACATGACTCCTCTGCATTGTAATGCGTCACCACAACTGCCGACCACTCCACGGTGGCTCCCTGGGCTTGATCAACACCTCATTCATGCCTGAACCATCAGAGGGTCATGAGATAGATTCCCCAACTCAATGCTCATGATAACGCTGTGACTGTCCACTTCTCACAGATTAGGAAACACACCCTCAGGGGAGCTGGACGAACTGTCCAAGGTCACACAGCAGCGGGTAGACACGGAGGTCTGTCTAATGCTGGCATCCCTGCTGTTTCTACGTGCACCCCTCCCATAGGCACAGGTGAACAGACCCACTGAAAAGGGGAATAATACATCTCTTATTCATATAATCAATAGGTAGAAAGATAGGCAAAATTTGTGTGTGTGTGTGTGTGTGTATAAGTTTTACCTATCTTCCTATTTATCATCTCTCTCTCTCTTTCATTATATATATGTACACATACATATCATCTCTCATCTCTCTCATTATATATGTACACATACATATGTATAATGTATGTGTACACACATGCACACTCACACACACACACTCACACATGCACTGTCCAGAAAGTATCCAGCCATGTAACCCTATATGTGTGGGTGTGTGTTCACACACATATAATGTCTTCCTAACTTTAAGTCTCAGTGTCATCAACTGACAACTCTGACGTGATTGGCCACTAGAGTACTGAAGGATTCCAGCCAGGAGAAGGTAAGACACATACATAACAACGTGCATCGTCTCTGGAATGACCTCTGTCAAAACATACCCATGTCCCTTTCACAGGGACATCACATCAGTCGATGGGAACCAGTCCCTGGGAGACTTACACAAAATAAAGTGTTCTGTTTTTGTTTTGTTTTTTAGAAACAGAATGTACTAACCATTTAATATTTAATATACTCTCTGAAACGGGGAGTTGGATGTATCCAATAACTGTGATTTCTCCTTACTCTGCAAGAACATCCCGTAGGCTGAGTCACCTGCCTAGCAAGTGAAGAAAACTGGTTGGAGAACTTAACCTTTCCAAAGGAAGGAAGGGCATGGCTTTGGACTGAAGTGAGCCCTGAATTTACGTGGATTCCATAAAACTTACCGTCATGTTTACGAAACAGGGTAAAATGAGGGATAAAGATATCTTTCCCAAATGAAAGGTGACTTTATTATATGAAGTGTGTGTTCATAATAAGCAACATACTTCTTCCAAAATTTTATAAAATAAGGACTAAACATTTCCTAAACACTACAGTAATGGTTTGAAAACCATTTAGTCCCCAAAGAAACTTTAAACAGATACCCAGGTACAAAACAGGCAGAAATGGAGATTGACATGATGATTGAATGCAGTTGAAATTTGAAGCACCTCCGAGAGACCCTAGGCCAATCTGAGATCAACAGAAAATCCTGAGCTAGAACATATGAAAAAGTTTGAACAAATACCAAATAACTCTTTTTAATGATAGCAAGATGAAATTTTTTAAAGACAACAACAACATAAAACCCCACAAAGTTCACGATAAAAACAAAACCTAACAGTGGGTTAGGTTTCTTTTTAATTATTATTCTAAATGTTCGAACAGCAGTTTAACATATCTTTTGTTAAATAGCCGCCTAGACAATAACAGCAGACTTCCTCTAGGGAGACCGCCCTTCGTACACACTTGAACCTGCCCCTGAAAATAGATAGTACTCTGATATGTAAAGAGAGTCTGTGCGATGCATTTGGTACTCAACCAACTGGAAAGAGCCTTGATTTAAAAACTTGAGAGCCAAATGTGTTCTCTATCAAAATTACAAACTACTGCTCTGATCTATCATTGGGTCATTTCACCAGCAGTGGACCACAGATAGAAGCTTTATGAAAAAATGATGGCATGTTTTAAATGTCCATTAATGTATGTTTAATTATAATGGACTGTCTATAAAAATCCATGTGACATCTACACAAAGATCAAAACAATTAATTATAATCAGCATTAACTAAATGGATACAGAATGAATTAGATAGAGAGGGATAGTCAAAAGAAAAAATTTCATATAGATGCCTTGAATGTAAGTAATCAGAGTGGGTTTATCTTTAAAGAAACAAAGAAAATTTTGATTTTGCATACATTTGATTCAATTAATAACTCTTTAACATGCAGATTTTATCAGTGGCCAAACTGTCCGCGTCACGAAAATACATGGAAAGAGAACATATGGTCATTCCTTTGTGTATTCATTAACGTAGCAAATATTTACTCACCCTTTGTAGGTACCAGACATCGTAATAGTCAAATATGCCACCTAGCTGCAAGCTGCTAGTAGGCTTAGTTCAGACAGGTATCTAAATTATGCCGTTGTAATTCAGTGTAATAACTGTTACAATGAGAGTCATATACCCAAAGAACAGAACAGTCAGTGTGATGGGGCAGGAGGTGGATTAGAGCGATTGTGAGAAATGTGGAAACATTCTTCAAAGAAGAAGATCCTTAAGGAGGACCCTGAGGGATGAGTGGTGATTTCTAATGACGAAACGTGGATGTCTCCGGGAAAAGAAGGGAACATACCAGCGTCAGGGTACAACACCGCAGACGGTCCCCAGGACACGCGGTGACGTTCATTGTGGATGGAGAGCAATGTTGGGGGTACCCTGGGGGATGAGGCAGGGAGATGGGCCTGCAGGGCCACCCTGAGTGACTGGGACTTGGGACCCTGGGAAGCCTCGGAAGAGTCCAAAGCAGATGGGTGATGCAGCCCGTTGTCCGTTTTTAACACACCATCACGTCGGTGCACAGAGCAAAAGTCAGTAAGCGTCAGGGCGGTCCATTTACGGAGATGGGGGTGTGATGAACAGGAAGCTACACCAGACAAGAAGAGGAGGTCCTCAGCGAAGACAGGGGAGCACGAGAGAAGGGTGGGACCCCAGAACAAGCAGGGACTTGAGGTTAGGGGTGGGGAGAGAGACGGGGTGTGGATGATAGGATGCCTCCCGTGCTTCTGACGCGGTGAGTTGTTAGATGGTGGTATCCCTTACTAACGGGAGAAATACAGGGGAAAAGGAAGAGGTCTGGGAGGAAATAATGAGCTCAGGGTGGACATGCTGAAGTAGACGTGCCCCCAAGACAGACATGAAACGATCTCAGACATCAGCTGCATATGTAATTGTGGGGTGCCAAAGAACTTTTGCAGTAATTACATCATGCCCACGCTTTGAAATATTTTATATGTATGTATAGAAAACCTGTTAGACTGTAGTATTAGGAATATGTAAATTATGCCACTATGGACAAAGTGGAAAGAAACAGCTGTAGCAAGTTTCCTAGGGACAGGACAGAACTGGACATGTGGCAATGAAAGGTCTGAGACAACATACAGCAGCCCTTACGGGTGTGGACACATGATTCTTTACTTAAGTGTTTGCATATAAACCAACTATCACGTCTGAAAAATAAAAATGTGTCGAGTCAAAGATCAGCCATTGACCTGCTCTGCATTCCTTCACATATCCATTCCCGCCCAGGGACCAGGGAAAACAGAAGCAAGCAAGCAAGCACGCAAACGAGGTCCCAGGCTGCACTGCACTTGCAATGGCCAAAATGCACCGTAAAGCCGTACGCAAATACATACGCGTCCATGACTTCATTCCAGACAGTACTAAACACCAGGGGGGGCAAAGAAGGCAGCACGAAGAGACAGAGTGGGGGTGTGGAATTTTAGAAAGGGGGGTCCGAGGAGACCTCTTTGTCGTTGGGGAGGAAGAAGGGAGTGCTGGAGAAACAGAGGAGAAACAGGAGAAAAAGCATTCAAGTCAGAAGGATGGACAAGTTCAAAGACCCCGAGGCAAGACTCCGCCTCCCTCATTTAAGGGAACAAATGCCGCACAGGCTAGCGCTGAGTGAGGGCAGGAGAGATGGGGGCAGAAGGATTCCGAGGGGCAGGTATCATTGGGGTACAGTGGCTGCAGAGGGCAATGGGGGTGCTTTTCTAGTCTAAGTCTAATCTGGATCCATTGGAGAGTTGAGAGTAGACAGTTAAAATATTTCGTTTCTGGTTTTGTTTGGTTTTTTGAAATTAACTTTGGCTGCTATACAGAACTATACGACTGCAGGGCTCTCAGTATTGGAAGCAAGACAACCACCAGGAGGCTACACCACCACCCGGGGGACAGATGGGTAAGGCCGGACCCGGGCGGGAGCGATGGAGCCATAGGTGACAGTCCCATTTTAGACGCGTGTTGAAAGTTTAGCAAGGAGACTTGCTGATGGGCTAGAAAGTATCGCCCCAATATGCTCCTGGTCAAACATAACATCTGAGAAAATCGTGTCTCCTAAAGTTTGACTATTGAAAACTGACAATAGTTTTTAATAAGTCTTTTTTCTTTTATTTTTAGTCGAATTTTGCCAACATATTTTGATGAGCCAACCTATTTTTACAAACAGATCCTTAACATAGAATGGTCCTCTCTTAATCCATGTCCATGGTTACTTTGTTTTGAATACAGTAATATTTAAATAAATCATGGAATTGATTTATTTAAATATTAATATTTAACAGCAATATTGAAATACATCATGTTCTTTTAAAAGAACCCCCCCAGCAGGGGACACACAGGATAAGATATAATGCTGATGACTCTCTCTGGTTCTTGTCTTATTTTCATCATGTTTCTAAATACGTGAAAGAGATGCCTGGTGATGTCTTTGCAGTCCGGCAGGGAACTGTGGTGCCATATATAGACAAAAGCCTAACCAGTATTTTAGTCTTTAAATAGCACCGTCCGAGAGTCCTTTGTTAAGGAGTGTGCACCGTGGTGCACGACGCCCAAGAGGACGTGCGTGTGTCTGCAAACCAGAATTTATTAGACACGTTCCTTTTAAACCAGAGAAACGTCCTGCTCCCTTAAAAAGAAACATGTGTGTAAAACGGCCAGTTGAAGGCCAGCGAGTCCCTGTCCCTCACTCAGGCCAGATGAGTCACAGGAAGAAGTCTGAAACTCCTGCAAACTGGCGTTCACTCGGGAAACACCGCCGGCGTCTTCGGAGACGTGGCCCGGGGCCCTCCCACGGCCGGGGCCAACGCAGGCGCCGCCGCCTGCCGGGCTTGGCGTTTCCAGATGAAAAAGAATCAATGTCGTTACACGGTATTTCTCTGGAGCATCGTAATTATTCCGCATGCATACAATATTTATTTAAAACTTAAAATTAAACTTCAAGAGGTGGTCATTTGAAAGCTGGCGGTCCGTGAACGGATTCTGTATTCATGAAAAAGAGAATATATCTTCTAAAAGTTGAGAAGTAGATCAAAACGGCTTTTTCAGTAACTGGCACTTTAGTCATCCGGACGCTTTTCATGTGTCAGATTTATTAATCAGGAAGGTCCACGGAGCGGGAGCGGGGATCTCGAGGAGGTGGCTGCGGGGTTTTGATATGTCAGGTGTAATTTTGTGCTGTGGTTTCTGCGTCGCGGTACACACAGCATCGCCCTGATGTTTGTGTATCTCTTTCATACTCGTCATGTGTGATGACTGGAGAGGGAGGGAAGGAGGCGATGTTTTGATAAAGGATTGAAACTTGAAACTACAGTCCTTCAATTTGAACAGTCTTTCTGTTTCATCTTTCTTTTCATGTTACCTTTTTAACTTTTGCCACTGATGTAAAAGGGGGGAAAAAAAGGAAATTTGAAAAGATGCCAGGTGTTGGTTCTTATCTGGGTGAAGGATCACAGAAGTACAGGATAAAATGGAGTTCGCCGTTTCTCACAGCGACAGACTTAGGAAGATCAAACACTTGTCAACAACAACTGTTTGTCTTCCTCTGGCCATCGCAGAGTTATTGAGACAGTGACATCTTTCCATAGTTGGGACATTTTGCCAAGATTGTAGCATCTAATGTTCCAATTAGTTGAACAGGTTGAATTCTGCTGTGATGAACACAGCCTAATTGCTTTTGGCCGCTTCCTGAAATCCGAGTCTCGTTGTGTTGCAGGCACATCGGTCACTGTGACATGCAGGATGGTGAGCTCCCTTTCAAGTCATCCAAAATGACACAAAAATAGGTATTTCCGACAGGTGATGTAAAGCAGTTTATTTTGATGCTGCTTGAAATGAAAAAATGCAACAAAACTATCTGAAAAGTGGAGAACCAAGCTCACCTTTTTGTGGGGGATCCTTTTATTCTACTTGCCGAATAACCGCACGGATGTTCTAGTCTATTGGTTTTCCTCAACAGACCGGCTGTCTGTGCATTACGTGGGTTGTGCAAGTCTCCGTGAAAATTCTCATCTCCAACCAAAGTTAAGTGACTGCTTATTTTCAAAAAACAGTGACTAATTTTTTTTGTCTTTTTGGCTTCTGTAGACATCAATCCACGCCAAATGAATAAATAACAGTCTTGGTCTACATTTAACTCAGATTATTTCTGGGAAGTTTATCTAGAACTTACAGCACCTTTGGGAGGTTGCAGGGACGTGTTGTGTTGTGCGTTGTTTCTGGAAGTTTCTTTTGGGTTGCTATCTCATAGGGTAAGTGCCCTCCGTAACTGCATTAGGTCCCTAACAGTCCAGAAACCTGTGAAGTCCAGTCACCATATGGGCAAAAAGGAACAGGCATCAGAAGCAGGAAGGAAACCAAAAGAAGGAAGCCTTCAGAAGAAAGGTGAAGCCAGAACACATAGACATGAAGCTTTAGATGAAAAATCTACCCCTGTGATACCACCAGGGATCTCCTGTGGTCTTTCCTTCTAAGTGAGATTTGTGTTTCTATTATATGCCAAGCAACACCCCTTGAAAAAACCAAGTTACACGTAGTGAAATTGTGTGTGCATAAACTAATAAAATGGCATTGTATTTAGAGAGAGCATTTTACAGATAGTGACCTAATCCATGGACCAACTGTAACTGCAAAATATGTTTGAATTTCTCCAGAGGGTTCTTTCTATTTAATTGGTCAGTTTCCAAAAACTAAACAACAAACAAACAAAACAACTACCAACTAGTCAAAAATAAAGGTCACTACTTAACCAGTTAGTCAAACTGATTTAGACAGAACTCAGTTTAATCTTCTCAACCTACTTCTTCCTGTTGGCATTTTGAGTTTAGTTGTGTTCAAATTTCTGAAAATCATACACACATGTAGTTCTAAAGGGCTTCTCCCACAATCCACCAGTTCTTATCACATCTAGTATTCTCTGCAAAGACACCCACACTCAATGCCTTCAAGGTGTTTCTCCTGGTACTTTTATATCTGTATAGACATAGATTGCTCTGTATCAACATAGACATTGATATATGTATTACTGATAATATACTCCGGTATTGATCTATATCCCTACACATCTATATGTAAAGTATATATCCATTTCTTAACAGTGACAGAAACTGACTTTTTCTTTTGGAAGTGTAGAATTTATCTGTCTGAACCTTGCTATAGACGTGCTCTCCTGCCATCTCTCAATAAACTGTAATTTTCTAGTTAAGGTAATTTTCAGCATTTATATAAAGAGTGTTACATAAACATTTTTCTTTTTACTTCTAGGCCAAAATGCAAATTACGAAAATTCTTTTTTAATTAAGCTTTTTTGTTTTTCCTGGCATTAACAGCGCTGGTTTTTCTGTCAGTGTTTTTCATTTCTCTTTCCTGTGGAGCCTTTTGCAAAATAAATTTATTAAAATACATGCTCCAAAAATAGGTCAAAGGCCTATTCGTGTTTTCTCTAAATATTATACAGAGTTTAATCAGTCTCCATGGCCCCTATACCCCCCACAAACACACCCCCAGCTCCCCAGGGCCAGCCCTCTGCCACAGGCTCTAACCCATACTCCCCTTTGCTGGGGTACAGCTGACGTGTCAGCCCTTGACCACTGCTGGTCTCCTGTTCTTGAACCCCCGCTTTCTGGATCTAATTTCTTATTCTCGTTTGTGTTTTTGTCTCTCTTATATTTCTAATGCATATCTTTTAGTACCTTCCTAAGAAAAAGTGTGCAGAGAGCTCACTCATTTATTTTAGATAGTATCTGCAGATGTCTCCATTCGACCCTTACACGTGATTGACAGCTCTGAAATCACTTTTCAATGAAATGTGGGGGGCCTTGAGCCACCGCCCTCCAGGACTCGGGGTGCTCTTGAGAACCCAGCGCCATTGCTTCTTCGCAGCCGTTCACCGTGACTTGCTGCTACTCCTCCCGGAGCTCTTAGAATTGCGGTTCGTGGCTGTTGTTGTTGTGTTGTTTGCGTTGCATTGCGTTGCATTGCGTTGCATTGTGTTGTGTTGTGTTCAATCCCTGTTTTCTGGGAATGCACAGCCATGGGCTTGGCGAACGTCTTTCCTCACTGCCCTTGGCCCTCAGTGGGGCCTTTCCCATTTGGAGACCGGTGACCTTCAGTTCAGCAAAATGCTTCTCAACTGATTTCTGATCCCTTTGTCACCTCCCTTTTCTTCTTTATTTCGGGATCGTAGCTCTCTTCCATTCATTCTCTATTTTGTTCTCCTACTGTGTTTTTATTTCTTTTGTCTTCCTCCGACCCCACACGTCTCCTGGACACTCCCTCTCACACCATCTGAGCACTTTTTCCAGTAATCCCATCCAAAACACCAATAATTACCCCTTACTCCGTGATGGTCCCCTTTTTAGAGTTCTACACTGTTTCTTTTAGGTCCGATACCTCCTCTCATCTGTAAGGACAGCAATACAGTTTGTACATTTTAACGTTTCCTGTCGTGCTTTGATAGTCCCCATTTTCTCCGTGGTTTAACATCTTTATTTGGGTCACACCACAGATCGTATTGGAGACTTTCCTCAAATATTTGACATTCACTGGCTGCTCATTCAAGCTGAACAGTGAGGCACATTCACACTTTAAAGAAGAAAAAGTGGATGATATTTCTTGGTATGTAGGAAAGGTCTTGACCTTGGACATGTGTGTGAGGGGACCTTCGAATGTCAGTGTCCCTGGGCGTTCTCACTGGAGTTCTTTATTTCCTCTAGACAAGAAGCTTCTAGATCCCTCCCGGGGGCATGGGTGTGAGATTGGCTACAGGCATCATACTTGTGGGGGGCTCAGGGAGGGAGTTGTGGGGTTCCCCAGGCATCCCGTGCACCCCCACTGCCCCACGCTGCCATTGTCTAGCCTCCAGACTGGCTGACATCCTGGATGCTAACATTTCTGGTGCCTCTGTTTCCCCCAGAGACCGAAGTTCTGGTGTTTCAGAAGGGGCACAGTGACCTGGGGGTGCATGGCCGCCTGGGGGTGCATGACAGGTGTCCCCTGGTTCCATAGACATGGCAGCAAACCCACTTTGCCTACTTCCTGGCCTGGTATTAGGCCTCACGAGCCCCGGTCGGCACTCTATCAGGTAAAAGCTTTGAGTTGCTCTCTAAAGTCCTATTTCTTTTTTCACAAGATAATTTGAAGTGCATTTTGAGGTGGAACTTTCCCGAAAGCTTGATGGCTGAATTGGGCGCATTAAACACAATGCTTTTCCTTCATTCACTAATTCTGTAATTTTGTTAAAGAAAGGGGACTTGGTTGTGGGAGCGACTTTTCTGCCTGTGAGAGCCCAACCCGCGGAGAGCCCTTGTCCCTATTTTTTCTCACGGGCTGTAGGTTTTGTCCGCCACCCGTGGGGCCTCACCATGAACTTGCCAAACTGTAATCATCACAGCAACTGCCTTTGTTCTGACAAATAAAACCTACACGTTTTCTTCTAGCCCGCCTTCTGGAGCTACCTAGTTTAGCCTAAGTTTTAAAAAAGTACTCACCATTCTTTTTGAGTTTTGGGGGCGTGTATTTCTTTAGATCCTGTCATGTACATACTATAAAACCATTTAAATTTATGTTAATTTTTTTCCTTAGGAATACTATTTCAAATAACCAAGCAGAGGGAAAAAAGAGACTATTTATATCAACCGAGGACCTCAGTGACAGATTTTAAAGGATGGAGAGCTAGGAGAGACAAAGGAAAGTTTAAGCAAAAGAACTTGGACTACTTAGCCACAAGCAAAGCCCAACAGTATCCGCAGTTCAAGACCAGAATAGAAAGATAATGGCCTACTGGTCTGTACGTCTGGGTCAGACATAAGAAGGGGAATTAAGCTTAAAATGAAATGTGGACATTATGAAACTTCATAAGATAAGCTGACCCTGTGGAGTATTTCACCAATACCCTATGGAGCTTCAAAAACAGAACAAATATACAGATTAAGGCAAACTGGATACTTAGGTGAAAAAGACACGTGTCTCAACCACACCTGCAACTCATCTGTTGTTTAAAACCGCAAGAATCCCCACCAGAGACACAACATACTTTTATTTACTCAGAGGTGTCAGATTCAACATAAAGTGTAAAACAGGGACCTGTTAATTCAATTGATCTGTTAAAAGTATTTAATTACCATTCATTTTCTTTTTTTTTTTTTTTTTAATAATAATACCCAGAAAGTCCTAAGGGAAACAAACAAGGTGTGTGTGTGTGTGTGTGTGTGTGTGTGTGTGTGTATTCTGAGCTGTCATTTCAGCTGTCATTTCTACAGGGTCTGACAGAAGTCACACTCGGACTGGAGTTACGACTTTATTATGAAATCATGCCCACCCATATCTATGACTTGGTAATAAAAGATGTGGTGTACATTAGCAGACCATAAGAAGGGGGCGTTATGGGTGTAACCATAAGCACGGATGGGTATGATTTTGTCATAAAATGGTAACTCCGGCCCGGGCGTTACTTCTGCCGTATTGCCCCCCCCCCCTCCACGTACTCCCATGGGAGGGGGCTTTCTCTTGCGCACGCGCATCAACCTCACACCGAAAAGGCCCCGCGATGTCCACAAATGGTCTAGAGACAGCAAAGCGTGAGAAGAGCGCGGAGGGGACCCGGCCATGTCCTCGCTTGCCCGGTGTCTTCCTTTAGTCCAGGAGAACGATTGGCCGCATGGCACAGGGATGGCTGGGGACCGCAGGGCCGTGAAGGAGGCATCTGGAACCCGCCCCCGGTGCTGAGGTAGGTGCGTGGCGCTTGGCCATCAGGGCAGCGTGCCTTCCTCCCCTCCCAGGGCGGCCTGTTCGCACCCTCAGGCCTGTACCAGCGTCCACGGGGCCCATGTGGGGACCGCTGAGCCATTGCGACGTCACCCTCGTCTCAGATGCCTCGTGGTGGTGCCGCCTCCCTGCTTGCCTGTCCCACTGGGGATTCTTCGGTGGTCACTGCCCTCCTAGTGGACAAGGACAAACACCTGGCGCGTAGCACCCGGCCGCAGAGGGGGTCTTCAGGACCAATCGTCTTTAATTCAAAATAGAGAAAGAAGCATAACTGTCTCTGGGTTTCTGTCTCAGGGCCACACGAAGTGTCTGGACAGTGACATTCGGCCGGTGTTTCCCTCTCTAAGGGGTCTGTCTTCGTGTAGAAGCCCAGCGGATTGAAGCTGTACCGAACCAGACTGCGTACTGGGGGTGACAGGTCACCGTCCGGCTTCACATGTAACTCAGCTTGTGTGTCGTCACCGGGAGGACCGACGGTGGCTGATTTTATCAGGGTCCGGGGACAACGCCAGCATGCACGCATGTGGCGGGGGGGCTCAGAACAGGGCCAGGGGCTCTGTCATCGAGTGTGTCACCAGCGGTGATGCTCCAGCTTCCTGACCCAGCGGCGTGGGGAGCGGGACGGAATGCCACGGGCAGGAGCCGGGGAGGGCACGACGCACCGGCCGTACCCAGGCCCTCGCGGCCCGCGCACTCGTCTCTGCGGATGGCCGGGTGGGAAGTGCTTCAGGCCGTGTGGGTCACCAGGTCCCTGTGACGGCTACGCGGCGCTGCCTTTGTCGTGAGAAGGCGGAGATCGCACGTGAAGGAATGAGGGGTGGGTGTGACGGGCCCTATAAAACTCATTCGCAGACCCGGGAATTCGAATTTCAGGTCATTTCAGGGTTCCGCGGAGAGACGGCCCTCCCTTTGATTTTGCTTTTCAACGATTTACAAACGGCAAAACAGGTTCGCTCATGGGCAAAGCCAAGCCCCGGGCTGGCTCCGTCATCCACAGGCAATCACTGGGAGCCACCCCATGCGGACACCCACCGTGGCACTGGGACCCCTCCCCGCCCCCCCCCCCCCGGGTGCAGAGCTTCCCCTCTAGGTCTGTCTGCCGCCGAGTCGCTGCTCCACCCAGAGAAGCCGAGCGGCGACGGGTGGCCGTGCAAACTCGCACGTGCAAATGCTCACTGGGCCCCGAGTCAGTGGTGCTGGCATCCAGCAAGTTCGATCACGGGCACCCCGTTGTCCGTGGCTTCACCATGACCCTCCGCACTGTGCTAGGTCTCGTCGCCCCTCACGCCGGGCGCAGCGCGGGGCCATCAGTGCCACGTCTGACAGCACGGAAGAAGCCACGGGCACTAGTCTATGCCCTAATTGGGGGGGGGGGTTGCTAATTAACTCTCTGATGACTGTCACCACGAGAGGCACTTGATTTTACTGATGTCACCACATGAAGGAAGAAATGCGAGGCGCGGGCCCTGTGGGATAGGGTCAGCGCTCCCCGACGGACGGCCACGTCCCTTCCGACAAAGCTCGAGATGCATTTAGAAGGCGTCACCCCAAGAATCGAGACCCCATGGAACGGCCGTGTGAAGGACGCCACGTGACAGCCTGCCGGCCGAGTACCCAAGATTCCTCTGCATCTGGGTGCTGGGGGTGCCCCGGCCCGGTCCCAGGCCTGGCTTGCTTTCCGGAAGGTTCCATGCAGCTTTGCGCCCTCCCTGCCAGCCTGGCGCAGTGCGGGGCAGAAGCGTGGTCATCAGTGGCGAACCTCCCCGAAGCGGACACGGGCCCAGCTCAATGTCCCTTCCGGCGTCCTGCTCACCCTCGGCGCCCTCGCCTCACCCCCCGCACCGGTTCCACGGTCCACAGCTGGGGGACAGCGCTGCCCGCCAGGACACTGCCGCCCTCCCCGCCATTCAGAGCTGCGGGACACCCAGCCAGAATGTGCACGCTAAACCTCTTCGGAGGGGCCCCCCCAAAGGCGGACCTGGGCCCCAAGCACGGTTTTCCTGTTCCCAGAGGAGAGCGCGCCCCCCTCGTCCCCACTGTACACACCGCCGCGAAGGCCCAGGCCCATCCCGAGCACATCTGATCTGGAAGAGAACTGATCTGCAGCGCTGCTAATTAGACCTAAATTCTTGATTTACTATTTATAAAACAAAATTGATTATTACTTCATCAACAACATTTAAAGCATCATTAAGAGAGGTCTGCTCCAGCAGCCTCGGGTTAAATTTTTTAACAAGCACTTTAGTTGCTAATCTGTGTTATTGCCAACATATGTAAACTTCCTAATGCTAATTGCATTCAGCTGTGAATCAAACAATGTCTAATTCTCTTCAGGATTAATTATGCACATGTGCCGCCCGCATTCCTAAACATGCTTCTCATAAATAATAAGAGATATATCTAAGCAGATGGGATTTTTCAAGCTAAATGATCTGTTTATCATGAATAAAACAAATGACACATAGTAGACTTCAAATGCAGAGTCATTGCAACTTCACATATTTGTAGCCTTAATAATCACCCCCACTGTTGTTTGTGTGAATACATTTTTGAACATTCCAGCAGCAAACCATGTTTGCTCACATGCTGTATTTACCTCTTACAACATGAAAAACCTTTTATTTTTGAACTGAGAACCAGAGACACTGTAGTTATTCCATGCACCAACTGGGTAAAGATGGTTGTAGGCTGTCAAGATTCAAACTGCACCTCCCCAGGCAGTGGTGTGTACGTGAACTTTGTAACTAAGCTGACTCAGGGCTGTAGGGTCTTCTCACCCTGTAAAACAGAACGTGGGGAGCGTGTCCCTCCTAGCATTGCCTGCCACTCTGGAATCACTGCAATCATTTCATTCCTTCCTTTGTCCCTGCAACAAAGATAATTTTGAAAGAAAACGTACTTGTATAAAGCAAAATAAAAGAAACGTGGGAGAACGTACAGGATGGTGTGTAATGTATCCTGGATTCCCCTGTAAAGTGTGCCGGCAGTGCAGCCATAGGGTTACAAACCCCAGATGAACTCAGAGGCTTTGCAGTCCCACGTAAAATTAGAATACTTCTCTTTAGAAGGGTGCTCCGTGACAGCGTCTTCTAAGAGGGGTGGAAAGGACAGAGTTTTGGGATGAGGTTTGTCACTTCAGCTGTCCCAAGGTCAAAACCAGTAGTCTCTTCCCTCCAAATGATGCCAGACCACCCAGAGATCTAGCATTCACTGTCAATAAAGAGAAGAAAAACGCCCTGATCGTGCAGAGCTCACCCTCGAGGTCTGTCTGCCATCGTGTCCTTCTTACCATCTGGAAGAGTGTCTTCCAGACTGGGAACCACATGCCATTTGCGGCTAGTGACCACTTCAGCGCTGACTACTCTAGACTGAGAGTTCAAAGAGTGAATCCCCCCCAAAAAGAGTGTCAATTGTCTCATTAATAATGTTTTTATATTGAAAACTACTTTGTATACATTAGATTAAATAAAATGTTATTAAAATTAATTTCACCTGTTACATGGATGCAATGGCGAGCCATGTGTCACTCACATATGTGGATCTGAGGGTGGGGCACTGACAAATGTCTTTTTTGAAGTTTTTAGGGGACTCTAATGCATGTCAGGTTCAATACCACTGCTCGAGGCGCTGCGGAGGGGCGGTGTGCAGAAAAACCATGGCTTTGCAGGTGAAGAGCTAAACCGTGTAAATACGTCTGAGGTTCAGAGAGGTCAAGTGACTTGTACAGGGTCACACAGCGAGCAAGCAAGAGAGCCAGAGTTGGTTTTCTGTGGCCCCCAAGCTCACATCCTTACTTCTACTTAATACTTCCTTCTGGAGCACAGATTGAGAAAGGGGACTGACCCGGGGGCGGGCCCAGGCACAAGAGAAAGAGAGTTCGTGAAGAAGGGGGGTCCTACGCACTCAGCCGCCCCTTGCAGGGCGTGGTGCCTGGTGCTTTCACATGTATTGTCTTTCCTCAGTGTCACCCGCCGTCACGGGGCTCACCCCGATGCACTTGGCTGTGACAAGCCGCAGACAACGTTCTTAAGAGGCGATCTCCGTTTCTCATACTTTCCATTCGTGTGACTACCATCCCTTCTTCCTCCCTCGACTCAATACCAGCCTCACTGCTGCCGCCCGCCCATCTACCCTCTCTATGCCACAGTGACCCACGTGTGTTTGGCCCAGGACCCTTTTTACTGGATTTTGCTAGGTAGCTAGGCTAGTGACTACATTATAATACTTTTTAAACCCTGCCCCTCCTAGCTCACAGCAGTGTGAGTCTGCAAGTTCGTTAACCTTACAGTGAAGGGCATTCTCTGTCTCTGAGCGCGTCGTGCGGACGTACGCAGAGGTTTCAGGCCTCGCTCGTCACCCGTGCTCTGGAATGTTCATTGTCCACTTCCTCTTTCCCTCCACCCACGTATCATTTTCTTTTTAGTAAATCTTAGTTACTAAATGTCACGTGCCGAGCCGTTACCAATGAGGCTGTGGGACAGGATGGGCGGCGCATCTTTCCTGGGAATGCTCAACCTCACCAAAGTCGACTATTTCCGACCTGTCCTCGATGACACAAAACCGTCCTTGTCCTAGACGACGCCACTCGGAGCTGACCCACAGCCACGTCCTGTGAAAACACACACACTGAGATTATAGCGGTGAAATGACAACGTAGAGAACCCTGCTACGGGCTTCGCAGGAAGCCTGATGGCAACAGGCCCCGTGGGGTGTGGTAGGACATTAACACACGGGGCCTCACATCCATCTCAGCTGGCCGGCCTGCGCACTCAGGGTGTTCGAGCTTGTGGCCCTGAGTGATTCGGACTCTACAGTGACGCCTGGTGGCTTCCTGCAGACAGCCCGGGAGGCTGACCATCAGCACGTCGTGGTGCTGGTTAGGGGGCCTGGTGCCAATGGGGCTGTGGCAGGAGCACAATGGCAAGGAGCGCCATCTCTGCCACCCATCCCTCTGTCTCGAGCCTGCAGCTGGGAAATACGTGCACCTCTGCGCTTCACCTCCCCAGTGCTGAAGTGGGGTCCCACCTGTCACCTCCATCCTACGGGACACGTGCCATCTCCCCGCGCTCATTCATACCCTGACGGGCCTGCATTCACAGGAAAGTGTCCACAGTCCTCAAGCACCCCAAAAGGTATTTCTCCTACGACAAAAGTTTTAGACTGCGGTTTCAATCAGATTATCAACTAAAACACCAAAACCAAAACCAAAACTCCAAGCAAAGCAAAAACGAAGCGAAACCAAATCAAACAAAAATCTGGACTTAGTCCTGCCTAACTGCCTTTGAGCGCTAGTCCTGGGAGTATCATTACCACGTGTGTTCTACAAACACGGGGACACGTGTGATTCGGAGACAAAACAAAAAGGCGCAATTGCATTCGATGGCTGTTTCCCAAGCCAGGAAAGGAGACACTGTGGACAGCTGTCCCCGGGTCAAAACGGAGGTGGTCACGGAACTGACCCTCAGTGTCCTCAGTTGGAAACCTCCATGGATGATCTCATGGAGGTTTAAATAAAATAATAATTCTAACAGGTTTACAACAGCGCCCGGCAATGCGGGCTTCATCATTATTTTCTTTCGTTATTATCATTAATAACTTACGAAGTCCACTAACCCAAACTCTCCCACACACTTTTGACCCTCGAGTGATTACTAAGCATGGATTTGAGTTAATAATCTAAAGTAAATAGTGCATATGGATTTTTAAACATCTAGCTGTCCTTAAAATTGAAAAGCATCCAACAGTATGAAAGGAAGAGCGAGGCGGTGGGAACCACGAGATTAATGAAAGAAACGATGCTCTTGTGGCCGCACAATGTCCCCGCGCCCGGCGGTGCGCCCTAGGGCGTTGTTATGTTTTGTTTCTACACTTTCCTCTGGGCTCCTGTCCACAGTAAATGCAAGCCTCACTCCATTCTCCTCCCCATTAGTGTCTTTCCAGACTTGATAAGGATATCCCTGCCGTTCCCTAGGGATTAATAATTGCCAAAAGATGCATTAAATGATAACATTCATGGTGAAGTGCTTTAAGTCACGAAATTCTCTTTTTTTTTAACAATTAATTTCATAGCCTTCCAAAAATAATTTTAACGGCTTGGCACAGAGTATATGGTACTTAATATTTTACTGACATTTAAACAAGTCTAAATTTGCGAGTTTCATTAAATAGATTTACACTAAAAATCATTTAATTTCTAAAACGCTTGTTTGGCAACGAACGTGCGATCTTAGGTAATGCACGGGGTACGCAGGCTGTAGGCTGCCATCCAAACGCAGCCTGCTAATGGATGCTACAGAAATCTCCCTGCTTTCGTACCAAAACCGTAAGTCTGGGAACTGAAAATGAAGTGAGACGAATAAACAAACTCATTTCTATGTGGCCTATTTGAAATCTAAAAGGGAAAAACAAAATGGTCTCCATCCCTTTATTTTGAACTACTAAAACTATCCTCCAGTTGCTATGTAGATTACTAAATTCTTCGGTGTGAGCCCCCAGCTTAAAAATAAGGAGGCTAAAATGAAACACACACAGACACACGCACACACACGCACACGCGCACGTACAGACAAGCACATGCACATGCACACAGACACGCATGCACATGCACACACACATATGCACACGCACGCACGCACCACACGCACTCGCACACACAGACACACATGCACACAAACACACACATGCACACACATACGCACATGCATGCACATGCACAGACACACACATGCACACACGTACACCTCAAAAACAAAAACAAAACAAAAATCTTACCTTACTTAAAAAAATGATCAGTTTTGATTAATTAGATAAATGTTTTGTTTTATCTATAATACAATATAAATGTTTTATATTCTATGATTTCTAAGGTTTTTTGTAGTATAGAATTCCATGATTTTTGTTTATTCTGAAATACTAAATTTGGATACACGTTGATATTGGTCAGTTTTTAGTGTAGTATAATTACTATAAGATAAAGTTGAATTTCCAAATCCATGGGAAAATAGAAATAGACTAATTTTTTTGAAAATATAGGTTACGTACCAAAATATATTTTATGTTGCTTAAAAGTAAATATAAAAAGTAATGAAATAATTAGATGAAAATTTAGAATGATACTCGGATAGTATTAGAGACAGTTTGCCAATTCCAAAGAAAAAAACAACTAAAGAAAGACTGATCATGTATCACCACATAAAAATAAAAGGTTCTTATTTATCAAGCATCATAAACAACATAGGGGAAAATGCTGTTGACAAAGGTTAGCTTCCCTGTTATATAAAGAACAAATAATATTTATAAATCAATAAAAGAGACAAATGAGACAAAGGCCCTGATAGAATAAGCCAAAGATATGAGCAAGTAATTAATGAGAACAGAGAAGCAGAGTCGTTTTACATCTATTAAAAAAATTCAGAATCACTTACAATCTAAGAAACAAATATTTAAAGACAAACAAAATTTATATTGTGGTTTGTAGATTTGAAAGATGGAGGACATGTAGTATTGAATGTTAAGATACAAAAAAATGGACATTCTTCACAGGCTGTTTCTCTGAGGAGAAACATATTGTCGCGAGGACTCCTTGGTCATCGATGCCGACAATCTTAAACTTGTCCAGGACAAGAATGACAAGGAGGCAGTGCTCCAGGTGAAGGAGACTGCAGTGAGCTCAGTGCAGGTCCTGGGTTGGATTCTGGGCAGGAGGGAGGGCACAGGGTGGGGGAACTCTAAAGAACATCACTGGGGCAGTTGACACGTTTAAAAATGGATTGGGTAGTAAGGAGTCACGCATTAGCGTTAATTCCCTGATTTTGATCTTTTATTGTTGTCATGTTGCAGGACATTCTTCTTAGGAAAAGCTTGCCCAAGTATTTAAGGGTAAAAGATTTTTTATCAGTTTCCCCTCCGATGGTTGTGTGTGTGTGCGTGTGGGACCGAGAGGGGGGGAGGGGGGGAGAGAGGGAGGGAGGGACAGAGAGAGGAAGAAAGGGTGCAGAGCACTGAGAAATGGGGCATCGGATGAATGGATGAACACAGGTAAAGAACACAGAAGTCTTTGTACGATGCCTGAAACCTTTCTGTAAGCTGGAAACTATCAAAAGTGAAAGGTAACAACCACAGAAGCTTGAAACGTCTGCACCCGACGAGCCGCTAACCTCGCTGTAGGAATTTCTCTTAAGGAAGTAATCATGGATTTGCAGCAAGGATATTGATCACAGTGTACTTTATAATAGCAAGAATTGGAAATTAAATGAATACCCAACAAATTCATTGGAGGTTTTTCTTTTATAGGGTAGAACGTACAGTAATTAAAATCCTATTTCGAGAAATGTTCACTGACATGGAAAACGTCTGTGACGTTATGGTCATTTTCAAGCAGACGCTATCCAAGGGTAAGCCAAATTTAAAGGTTTCCCTTTAAAATGAACGTTTATTAAAATTGGTAGGTACACTCCCTGTATATAAATGATTGATTTCTATTAACATCGTTTGGGGGGGAGGTTATATCCTTTCTAAAAAATAGATCGACCAAATAATGACAGAAATAAAAGTGAAGGTGGCACTGAGCCAACCGACTAGGTGTTCTTCTATTTTGCACGTGTTTCGTTCCTCATCACAAGGCTTTACGATTGCTGCAGACCCCAGAAAAGTTTGCTTTCTTTGACCCCTTTCTCCCCTAAAAAATGTGAAAAAAATTATACTTTACAGCTGTGCTTATATAACTGGATAAATTAAGATCCTATATTAAAATATTCCTTCTATATAAATGTTTTTTTTTCTCATTCTTATTTTAAAAGAAATTAAAATGATCTCGTGGGCTCCAGGCACTGTGTCTGTTGGGCCTAATGAATACATTGTATCCACTGGCCCACGAGGCACCCACGGGGTGCTCCTCAATTTTATCGTGCATGACTCTCAGAGGGACACCGCTCAAATGCCGATTCTGGCTCGGTCCGTCAGCGGTGGGACGTCCGTAGCTCCCAGGTGATGCTACTTCTGCTGGCTGGGAAGCACACTCCCGGGGACAAGGTGCTAGGACGTAGTTAGAATCACCGTGCCGGGCACCCCATCGGTCCACGTCTTGTGCTCCAGCACCTACTCTTTCTTTGCGGGTCCTCTTTTCTCACGCACACAAGAGTATCTTTCACTGGTTGCTAACTTGAGCACTGACCTGGACAGGCGTCCCTGTATCTCCAACCGTGTCCGGGGGAAGGAGAGCCAGTCCACATTATGTATTAGCAGAGATCACTGATTTGCGGTGGAAATGTGCGTGATAGCTAAATAGTACCAGTGCACTTTACGTCTTTCCGACGTCTCTCCATTGAGTACATCCATTTTCTAAATGAAATACTGTGTGTTAGAAAATAGTAGCAATCTATACTATAAATACATCCACAAAAATGTAAATTAGTCAAGGTATAATAAACCAAGTGCCATTTTGGTGATTTTGGTTGGAAAAGATGGGGAAATGTAACCTGGCTATTAAGGAAGTGAAACAATATTTTAATATATCGAAGTGTTCATAACAGAAATCACAATTTTGTGTTTATTATTACAATGAAAGCCAATTAAGTTTCAGTAACATACGCTTTCAATTGGCTATGTGACCATTACATGAATTACCTTTTCATCTTTTGTGACCAATACCTTCTCAATGCTTAGTATGTATTTGCTAGACCCTGCTTTGTAGTGTAGAATAAATACGTAAAAGTCTATTTACTTTAATATTCTTGGCAATGACCCACTTCATTAATTGATAATGGGAAAATCTGTATTAGTGGCTGGAAATTCAGGTTGCCATCTTAACTTGAAAGACAGGACTGTACTATTCATTCCTACTTTTAAATACCATTGGCATTTCAATTTTTTTTTAAAAATATGTCTTTGGGGATCTACAACATTGCCCCAAAGTCTAGTTTTACAATTTTTCAAAAAGTTAAAACCTTGCTCGTGAAATATGTTCAGTTTATCTGCATAACATGAAGTAGTATTACTTCACTTTTTCCATGAAATCTTACTGGATGTCCTTGTTACCACCTAAATGTATTACATACAGCGTGGTGATTTTTTTCTCCATAAACTCATATTTTACCTTATGGTATAGGAATATTTTTTCAAGTCTTTGTCTGATCATCCATCAGGCTTTGGTAGTTATAAATGCTAGCTGAAATCCAAATAATTTGAACAGAAAAGAAAATAAAAAACCTATAGTTTCAGATTGGTCAAATATATTTTGCTTGGCAGTTGAGATCTTATATGACTGAATAATATAACATGTCACTGCAACATAACAAATACAGCATATATATAATATATATATCATCTTGGAAGTTTTAATGTTCTCTTTGTGCTATACCTTTCCAAATTTTATTTATAGCCAGTAGATGACATATAAACAATGGAAGCCTTTCCAAGTTGAACTCATTCTAGGTATTAAATGCACACATAATTACACCTCTCTCCACCCCCTTGAGGTGACCTGGTCTTTGGCACTTTGGAGAATGGAAATATTCGATCCATGGAATGTTTTCAACTATATTAGTGCGGGTATATAGTAACTGCCTTACCCAGACATATAATTCTTACAGAAATACTGGAATGGAACTCCATGAAATTAATATTCTGCGTTTCCCCTGCAGACCCTTAGAAAGAGGAATTTTATATGATTTTTGCAGAAACCTGATATAAGCCTGTATAACTTACGCTTCACAGTCACGTTATTTCCCATAATTACTTAGCACTGGGCCAACACCCTGTATACAATGCCATATTGATTTTACGTGAACTACAGTTTTGAGGTTTTATAATTTCTTTGCGTAATGTGTACATTTAGAAAATGTATACATACGGTTGACAGACACTATAACTACCCCTCTAATACAATATGGCCATTGAGGCTTTGTCTTTGAATCACGTAAACATAATCCTATGAACTGCTTTAAACTTCAGGAAATAGATTACTTTGTCCAGTATTTCACATTTTTCATTTGTATGGCCATATCTCTATATGCCATATTTATACAAGTGAAAGAGATTCCTAAGTGCCTGTGTCAGTTCACCTGAATTAATTCATTCATTTATTCCCCCTGAAAGTCTCCGTGACAGGACCTTCGGTGGTGAAGTTTCCGGACCTAACGACAAAGAAGAAAATCACTTGCATAGAATTTTATCATTCAGGGACACAGTGATATTTTTAATTAGGTGAAATTTGAAATAGGAAAAGTACATGTGAAACATGTGCAAGTTGTGAAACATGGTGAGAAAAGCCCCTCATGGTTCTCCCAACGCCCTGAAGAGCTAGGCCACTACCGACAGTACTTTATCACCTTCCGCGTTTCCATTCCTCTTCCTCCCCCAGAGGTCATCACTGCACTGAGTTCTGTGTTTACCTTTCTAATTCTTGTCAACACAGTTTTATGACGACAAAAAGGCTACTTACACTGGATTGCTTTTGAGTTTTACAAACATGGTAGACTCTATGGGCATTGCTTTTCAACGTTACATGGTGGGATCGGCAACCTATGGCCCAGGGGCCCAATCTGACCCGCAAAGTCCAATGTTAATACCGCATTTTATGCAAGGTCTTGTTATTCCACAATAGGAAGAAGACCTGGCAGCATATTTTGTGGGCTTCACCATCTGAAACAGAGCTCCGAGTAATTGCACAAGCTGCCAGAAACGAGCCATTTGAAGACTATGCCATACATCTTAAGGAACTAAAAATTCCTTCTGCGTTCTCAAGGACTAATGACAAATTGTTTGAAACTCATTGTCTTTGTTAGCTTGGGCTGCCATAACAAAATACAAGTGACCGCTTGACTTAAACCATGGGTATTTATTATCTCATAGCTGTGTTTCCTTAGCAGTCCAAGGCCAAGGTGCTAGCACAGTGACTTTTGGGTAAGAGCACTCTTCCTGGCTCACAGACAGCCTCTTTCTTGCTGAGTCCACACATGGTGGTGAGAGTCAGGGCTTCCAACATATGAATGGGGAACAGAGAGAATGAAATTCATTCCATAGTACTTATTTTTGAATTTGTTATTTTAAATTCAGCATGCTAACACGGTGACGCTCCATTAACCGGAACTCAAGCCACTGGCACTCTCAAGCAAGAGATTTTGTCAGTTGCTTGAGAGTGCCGGTGGCTTGAGTTCTGGTTAATGGAGAGTCTACCTACATTTATCCGGCATCCACCAGTCCCCACGGGTGCCGGTTAATGGAGAGTCTATGTATATATCCTTATGTAATTTCTTATATACACAAATACACACATACCTATCAGGTCTGACAATTAATTTCACAAACTCATCCTAGAAAAAGTGCTGCACCCTCATGGCTGAATGTCACTGCGGTCACCTTCAAAGGCCTCCCCGTGGGAAGCTGGGCACCGACACCAGTGCCTAGTCCGCCCTTTAGAGCAGTTTTGGAACCCTTTTTCTGGAGTGGCCATCAGGGCTGCTGTCGTCCCCCAAATCTCACGGTTAGGTTTGTGAGCTTGCTGCCGTGCACGTCGATCGGCAGCCCTGCAGACACCTCGGTGAGGTGCCATACCCTTGGCAACCATTGCCAACGTAAGCATGCGGTGCCAAGTTCGCAAACGTAACCGCCAGATTTGGGGGGCGACGGCGTTTTAGGTTGCCTAGTTTCGTTTCACGTACAGCAGAACCAGCTCTCCCCGGTGTCACGATTTTTTAGGAGTAACCCAGTCTATCCCCCTCACCCTTTTTATCACTTAATTTCTCCCTTCCCTACTAAGTGCTTAAGATCTCCTAAAATAACAACGCTCCAACTGAAATGCCCTCTGAATAAATTCAGGAACTCCTTCCTAGGTGCACTCAGTTTTCTCCAACCAAGTCATTCATTTCACAGCATACACCCTGGAAACACTGAAAGATACATGCTGTGGAGACATATTTGTATTTGCAATTTTTCAACTGTAAATTCACATCCTGCTTACCCAATGTGAAATTTAATTGATTAACTGCTGGGCCTCACTCCCACAGTTTCTGATTCAGAAGATCTGAGGTGGAACCCAAGAATTTGGATTTCTAGTAAGTTCCCAGATGATGCTGATGGTCTGGGGACCACCCTTTAAGAACCTCTAATGGTATTTTTAGGTCTGCCATAAACTATGTGATGTCCTTGGAATAATCCAGGTCAGGGAGAGCTAAACCATGTCACTTTGATTGTGCGTAGACTTATGCCAGCAGGCCAGGTTGAGCCATGTTTTGAAAGTTGTGGAGAACCCCCTGTTAGATTGATTACAGGGTGTTGGTAGCTCATGGCATGAATTGATTGGCTACATTTATGCCTTGGCTCATGGTTCACTATACTACATGGCTTCTTTCTGTACATGAAAACCTAGGACAGAAATTTCATCAGGCTTCAATGAGGTACCGTGCGTGTTTTCATTTTTTCCCTTGTGTTATTGAGTAACTGGTTTCCACCTTTGGATTGACTCGGGAGCTCAGAGGCAAGCTTGTAGTCAAACTCTAACAAAATACACGAGAAGTTACACAGAGCATCCATGCATTCACTTCCCCCTTGGCTTCATCTTAGATCATTTACCTGGATTTTTCCTACCATCATATCAACTTTCTCTCATTTTCATATGTTTATTTTTTTACATCCTTATAAGTAATGCCAGTTACTTTTCGGGAAGACAGTAGGAGACAAGATTATTAAATAAGTGGCTACCTAACTAACCAGAGCTATAACGACAGGACAGCACTGATCATGTCAAATTTAGGAAGATGAGGTTCAAATCAATTCACTTAGGATAACGTGATTGATGTGGGGACACACTATATTTTTCTGTGGAGTGTATCACACTTATTACTGGGTTATACTCCCACTTACTCTTTAGGAGTCAGGTTTGTAGTACCTCATTGTTAATTGAGGCTTACTATGAATGTCACAGAGCTTAAACTATGATTGTTTTAATACGGGGACATAGCTCGCTAGGCTCAGGGATTTCTCTTTTGCAAGGAAACTTGGGAGAGTACTTCATAAATCTAAGTGATACTGTTTCCTGTTATACATCTGGAGTGCTGTATTTATTATTGTACAGAAAACTCCAAAAAAAAAGTAAGTGGGAGCACGATTCATGATAGATTATTTTTCCTTGTTCAAGTCTACCATGTTTCATTAGCAGAGGGGACAATTGTTTCCACAAATGAGGAAGGGGGTTGTTTTCTGTTGTTGTTGTCCAAGGTCACCTTGCTCACCACAGTGAAACACTGCAATCTTGTTGATTCTTTTAAATAAACATTGCGTCAGCAGAAGGAAATCATTTCCACATTTCATGCAGAAAATACATACGTTTTCTATCAAAAATTTGGGGAGTTTTTTGCATTGTAATTGAGGAAATTAATTTACTAGCATGTTTAATGTTTCTCTACACTGTAATTTGTTTTTAATTACACATGAATACCATATGTAGTTCGTTGATACTCTTTATTAATTCTTGAAAGTAAATTTACTCACCACTCATGTCATTTGTATCATGGGGTGTGTGTTCCTTGTTAAGTAAGTCCTTTCTAATTTCTAAATAATTAGCTAATTAAGGGCACGATACTCGGGTTCTTGTGAAAGGCTAACACCCACTGGCTCGAAGACAGCGGGATTTGCTTTTATTGTTGATCACAGAGCTGAGTGCCCTCACCGTGTTGTTTTTTCTAATTAACGTTGTATCCATATTTGTGAACGTGCACCTGTGAAAATAAACGTGTTAGCAAGCTCGTGGGTTTCTGCACCGGCATACCTCGTGTTACTGCACTTTGCTTTATTGTGCTTCACAGATGTGGGATTGCTTTCTCTTTTTTTTTTTTTTTTTTTTTTTTTTTTTTTACAAATTGAAGGCAACCCTCCACAAGTACAACGATTATGACTCGCTTTATGGCCACACTTGCTTTGTTGCAGTGGTCTGGAAGCGAACCCACATTCCCAAGGTGTTGTAAAGGTGCTTCACTCACAGATGGTAGATGCTAGATCCCAGTGGATTCCAGTTAGCTCCACTGACAAGCAGGCATCCCTGTCTCCACAACCCTGATTAGCCAGCCACCTTGCAAACAGCTGTAGTTGATCATAGAAGCAGCATTAAATCAATCCAAACATCCCAGACCAGGGACACAAACCCCACCACCACCAATAAAAAATGATAATGGCAATAATCGCTTCTACTTCTCTAGCACTTACTACATGCCGGACACGTACCATATATAACTCAGTTAATCATCACAAAACACTGGGAAAGTTTGTACACACCCTAATGATGGTGGACTAATAACATTTTAATTTTACTTAAAGGACATCCCATTTTATGCAAAAATACCCCCAAATATTTAAATGCACCAGAGATACCAATAGTGAACACTGATGTGCCAAAGTGTGTTTGATTGTGACCTGCTGTGAGACATGGCGTTTGAAAGGAATGGTGTGATTCCTTTGTCTATCAGAACTTATTTCATCAGGTCATGAGTGTTCAGCAGACTGGACACACAATGTTGCATCGTGCTGAGGAAAACAAAGATCAAGTATAAAGGAGAACCCTTCATCTTGTTCAACGGGGCTGATACAGAAGGTGAGATTCTCTGTGTCCCCTCCCTGCATGCTTAAAATGCCAACGATCCACTGTGTGGCTCGACGTTCTAGTCCAGGTTGTGTAGTCACATTCGTTTCTTGTATTCAGGCCATTGCATCTCCTCATATGAACTAGTGTGCTAATGTGTGAGCTAGCTCCCCTGGCAGTCAACTTTGCTCCTTTTCTGTGCTCTCTAAGAGGAATCTTCCGCAAGCACTTCTCTAAGCAAGCAGCCCTTTATAGGAAATCCACAGGTAAGTCCAGAACGCCTCATTCAAGTCCCAGTGCATTGTCCAGGCATTACGACACCTTCACGGCTTGGCTCTGAGACGTCTATGTACCACTCCTTAGCATGTCCCACTCCCCTACGCCCACATGGTACCTTCGAGTCATCTACATGGGACTGGATAGAGTGCATGGCCCGGGAAGTATCCAGCCATATCCCACTTCTCGGTACACTGACGACGGATGGATTTTTCCCATCAGCCCTTGTATACCGGCTTCTGCTCATCTGTCCTTCCTTCTCTTCCTCCCATCATGACACAGTGAGATGGTGCTCCCTCCACGTGGGGACATCATCGTCTCCTTCAAGAGCTCCTTCCCGACACCAGCACGAACAAGACTCGGCTCCGTGCTTCCATTCCTTCATCCCAGCCCTTCCTCTGACCTGGTGCATTTAGTCACTCACATGAACGACTCGCGGCGCGATGAGGAATTCTCTAGGAGACGGCCACGTGCGTGCACACCAACCCACCAACGCGCGTGCGCCCGCGAGTGGCCTGCTGTCCCTGTGTCTCCGCGGGGACCCCAAGGCCGCAGGTGGGTGGGCAGAGCTGCTGTCTCCCGTATGGGCAGTATTGTATCCTTCTGTTTAAAAAGATTTTCACACCTTTTGTCTTTTATCCTTTAGTTTCGCTTTAGGTTCCACGTAAACGATTCCTAAGTGGCACGTGAATAGTAATGCACGACGCTGCTTTTATATAACAGCCATTCCTCCATAGCATGTGAACTGCTTAAATAACAGAATCCTCGTCTTGGTTTTCACTGATAGATTTTGGGGTGCTCAGCACCCCGGAGTGGCTAAAGAGTGCCTCGGAAGCCAGACCGCCCGGCTTCGAACCTCAGCGCCATACGCACCTGACCATGCAGACGTGGGTAACTTATTTAACCCCTTTGGCCTTCGCACGACATCTGTCAGGGGAGGAGCATCACCCCATGTACCCCGCAGGGTTGCCGTGAGGCCCACCTAATGAGACATGTGCAACGGTTACAGCGAGCCTGTGATGAGTGCCCGCTGTCCCCGCTGTGGCAGCCACGATGGCGCTGTCCTCCCTCTGGTACCCCACCTGCTCCCCAACACCACGCCTGGTCTTGGGCTCCTCACATAGAGACGCCCTGACGGCCTTCCTGGAAGCTCCCAGAAGATGCTCCGTGATCAGTTCTAGGTGAAATGCATTACGCTTTATTAAAGAGATCCGGGGAGTGTTCTAAAGTGCCTTTTCTGATTATTATTGCTTAAACCACCTCTATCCCATCCCGCTATATCCCCTCCCTGTTGCTCAGGCAAGCGCCAAGAAAAGCCTGAGCAAACAGGTAGGCCTTTCAACTTGTCCCCTGAATGCACAACTAAATCCAAAGCTAATGAAGTTCATTCAGATTAAAAGCACTTCATATGCCTACGACAGCTCTTTATATAATGCAGTGAGGGGTAGAAAATTCATGGTATTTCATGCCTACTTATATGCTTTTCATGTGAAAAGAGACAGCATAATAAAAGTCGAGGATTACTCATGTTAATTTATTATACTTTGCTGATATAGTCACATCAAGGGCTTAAGAAATATACTTCAACAGCAGTGGGAGTGAAGGAAGGGGCCTCTAAGACATGGTGCATCAGTGTTCCCCTGCCCGCTGCCTTGTAATGACACTTCATTTAGACGTAGCCCCTCTTCCAGATGAATAACACTCCATCCAGAGTCAGACTTCTTTAGGAGAAGAAACCACAAAATGCATCGAGCTGATTGTTTAGTATGAAAGTGTAACAAAATTATCCTCATGTAAATGGATCGAATGGAACAACAATAGGAGGTGGGTACCCAAGCATTCTCACGAGCACAGACTTAGAAGAATTCTGTTAGGCACCCCAGTTTCGTTTAATTAACACATCTGGTATAACATATAAATAAGAAGAGCGTTATTTCATTTTAATTGAAATTATAATTGGAGCCATTTATATTTAAAACTACAATAAAATCTGTTCTGTCTTTTCACTAAAAAAGAATCTTCGAACATCGCGTTTGACACAAATCGACAACTAAATACATAGTACCTCTATACACAAAGCAGTGAGTGGTGTTGGGGGCAGGGGTTGAAACAGAACCAAGGGTCCCTCTCTATTTTTATAGTCTCAGCACACATAGTTTGTACGAAGCAAACATTTGAATGTTTGAACAAATTTTAATGAGTATTTGAATAACAAATGACGCAAAGAAGAGGAAAGGAAGAAAGGAAGATGCAAAGATGAAAGTAAAAGCCTATTAATTTGTTCCCATCAATACAATCTGCCCTAGAACATTCATAGGTGCCCACACTACGGACCCCTTCCCATCTGACCCAGGGCGACGAGACACGACAAAGTGTCTGTCTATAATCTTCTTCAACTTCTGAGAGGAGCGAGATGCGCAATGTGTACATTTATAGGCAAGGTAAGTACGGCCCATGAAAAGCTCACAGAGCTGAGGGTTTTTGTGGTGGTATTTGAGGTTGAGATAACAACTGATGGAGCCTAGAATTTTTAAACGCACCTTTGTTATTACTTTTCATGAAAAATTGGGTTAACTTTAAAATATCTTATTAGCTGTCCCATCATGTGTCACATGTCTTCATCATGTTCGATGTGAGCATTAAGCCCAGACCACCAGATCTGTCTTCTTGTCGACGCCTTCGTGCAGATAATTCCTGGATATCCTACAAGTAAGAGGTCATGAGAACCATTTCCTGGAATGATGTTATTATGTCTCACATGAAGGGACATCCCTTATGGGTAGATAATTCATGGTGTTGGCTCAGTCTCCTCTGCCACTTTGTCTCCCGGTCACCTCCTCTGCAATCAGTTTAAGACGTGATTTGCTATCGAACCGTATGTCGTTGACTATGACACATGGGAAATCAAAAAAAACCACTGTATCGTTTACATTTCCGAAGGAGTGGTTGTCCAGCTGCGAGGAAAGCTGCCCTGGGAGCCTCCTGCTGTCAGGGCCAAGTTTTACCTTTCCGGAAGCAGTCCGGGATCCATCCTATGACGGATGGAGGCTGAAGTACAAAGGTCCCGCCTTCCCAACTTGGTGGGACGTAGGTCCCAGGGGTTGATAACGCCTCGTTAGGCCTTCATCAGACTTCAGCTTTTCCCTCTGCCCAAGCTCGTTTCCCTCTCACCCCTTTCACAGGCGTCGATCTCTAACAAACACCCTGCACCCCAAACTCACCTCCATCTCAAATTCTGGAGGTCCTGACTTGTGAAACAGCCTACAGATGCTGACAGCAAGAACGCACACCACACACTGCTCTTCCTACCTCCAGACCCCGTGCAGATTTTGAGTCGATCGTGGGTGACGGTCATAAAACGAAGTGAACACAAGAGCTCTGTGAGTGCCTGCGCAAATGCACACGGTGCCGAGTTCTCACAAAGTGACGTCCTTTGCAGGTTATGAAAAGGGGGCTGGAACAAAAGAGTGGTCACGAGACAGAAATGAATGGATGCTATTCTGGTGACAGTCATTTTGAGAAATCTTTCCCAATAGCAGTGATAGATTTGCGGGAACTCATTATATTTTTCTTTTTTTTGTCTTGTCACTGCGTTCTTTTTTTATCTTCTGCTTCCAAGTATAGGCATTTGCTAGACGGCATGCGGGGTTTGGGGCTGTAATCTCTGACCAAGTGATTTTGTGACAACTGATGACCTATTTTGGGATTATTTTTCAGGGTGAGCTAATCATAACTGATGGCACAGCTGTGTCAAAAATGTCCCCATTGAGACCTTTTATCTGGAGCTTCCCTGCTGGGCCTGTGGCAGAACGTAGTCAATGTTGTTGTTATTACATAAATTATGAAAACATTAATAAGACATTTGTGTATCCAGCCCATATTGTGAACACAAAGGACACAGGCCTCTTCTATGTGTTTAGCTGAGCAGAATTAGTTGAAGTTGGAGTGTTATACAGGGTCAAGAGTTCCAAGGAAAATCATCAGATGTCAGAAGTCAAGCTTGGGACGTCAGGGCTGGGTTTGGAAAGATAAATACCATTTTCTTACGGAACAGAAGACAAAGTAAAAAACAGGGTCAGGAATGTAAGAAGTAAATTAGGTCACCAAAGCAAATTCAGATTGAGAATCGAGGGGGTGTAAAGAGGGACAGGAGAAACACCGTATCCTATGTCCACAGGTGGGTCAAAGTAGTCCTAGTGGTGGTATAATCATGGTGACATTTAATGAGCACTTACTATGTGCTGTCCACTGGCATAAGCAGTCTCCATGGAGGAGGAAGCTGCTGTTATTACCCTTATTCCACCAGGCTTGGAGAGGTTAAGTTTTAAGCCATGAACGTAGTCTAGAATCCACGCTATCATCTGTTGTGCATTGTTGTCTCTCTACGGAGCAGCCCAAGAAACATTACCAGGAGAGGGAAAAAAATGTCTTAGGGGACTTGTCACAGTTGGCTGTATCTGGGAGTGCTTTTGTCACCCAACAAGACTTTACAGATTGATACTTTAATGGTGAGTCCACCTACCCAGACAGATCACTGATCTAAGTTGATCTACATTAATGATATTTTAGTCTGCATGTATAATAAGTATCACTTCTAGAAAAAGATAGTCATTGATAAGTTTTCATTGCACAAAACTGCTGTTTGCCTGACCCCATTCTGTGAGTTGAGAGCATTTCTATAGTAATATAGGACAGTTGTATATAAGATATACAATAATAAGGGGGTGCCCTGGTGGTGTAGTGGCTAGGCTTCAGTGCTCTCAATGCTGTGCCAGGGTTCAATTCCCGGCCGGGGAACTACCTCCCCAAAAATAAGAAGAAGAAGTTAAATAATAATAAAGGACCTCATAAGCTTCATGAAGACAATATAAATATTCATTATAAATAATTTACCCAATTACACCAAGAAATTACTATACATTATCTATTATATAATTACTTTAAGCACATAAAACATGTTGCATTATTTAGAGTGTGGTTCTATTATGAGTTTCCAATGTCAATGCATTTAAGAGAATTTTTTTAAATGAGTTTATTCTAGATCTCCCCTTTCTCTTGGATCATCTGTGTCTTTCCGTTCGTCTTCGTCATACCCCGTCATGTTCTTCCCTCGAGCCCCGAATTCCAGTTGGGGTCCCTCACCACAGAAGGAGGTGGTGGTAGAGTCCACAGTGGGACGGTCCATCGTCAGTCAGTCAAACACCCAGACGGAAGGTGCAAGAACGTCTAAGGACGACCTTACTTCACATCCAAGGGGTCTATTCCAACCCACCCAGAGTCTGCGTGCGTGCGTGCATGCGTGCGTGCGTGCGTGCTGGGGGTGGGGCCCAAGGTCCAGTCATGTGTTCACTCTCCCACTTCACCAGACTCCTCAGTTTTGTGTGGACTCCTGGGTGCCTCTTGTGCCAGTGGACACACCACCCCTGTCCCCTTCTCATTGCCCCTGTGCTCCATGGCCCCTCAGTTTGTGGGAACCTATTGTCTGAGCCCGAACCCCCACTCCTCCCCACAGACACAGACCCATCTTCCCCTCGTCACCACTCCCTCGTGCTTCACTGCTTCTCGGCCTGGGAGGTCCCAGACCCCAGCTGGTGGTCTCCGAGCAGACGACCGAGGACCCCAGCAGCTAACGTGGCCCCTGCGGGCTACCAATCAGAAAAGAGCATCTCTCTGATCATTTTCCCAGCTGATTCCTCCGGCTGTGTTCTGGGTCTCTGTCTGAGCTCTATGACATGGGTGTCTTCAACATGGACTTGAGTCACTATAAATAGATGCTCTACTAAGGAGAAACCTTCAGTAATAGTTGCTCAGAAACAAACGAGCATCCTCTACAAACAGAAAATTCAGGGAGGTGACGGTGTAATCCTTTTACATTCACTTGGGTCTGTGGCTGGGGAGTGTGCGAGGTCTTTGCCCACAAACTGTAAAATCTCTGTAGAAATATGTTTGCAAAATATTCTAAAAGTAAAATGGTGCTTTTGGAATTACACAGCAATAGGATTTTTTAATTAAGAAAAACATTTTAATCATGGGGGGGGGGGTTGTTCATCTGCAAATGAGAGGAAAAGGAAAATTGAGCTATAAGTCCATTGATCCCCTCCCGAGCGCTAAGGTCCTTTGATAATAGGACCCGTTATGACTGTTGCTTAAACACGAGCAAAACATTCAGAGAGTCTGATGTATTCAGCCTGTTCACATTTTTCAGTTATTTTCTATTTCCAAACTACGGAAATGAATTGCTACGTAAGAGCAATTGTGTTCTGTCATAGCCGCCTTCACTGGCCAGCACCTTTCGGTTTGGGGGAACATTGCCCATATTGTGAAGTCACCCTATAATCTGGCCCGGTAGACACCTCATATTTAGAAGAAATTTAGGACTGCAGCCATATTGCAGGTCATAACTAATACATTTTGGCAAAGAAACGTTTAAATGTTTATTCTGGTTTTATTAAAAATCATATATTTACAGCAGGCCAGCGAGGTGCTAGACAGTATTTGTTTGATCACAAAGTCACCACGCGGCCCTGTTTCTCCCAAACTAGAGCTCTACATGACAAAGCCGCGTCCGGGACGACGCGTGCAGGTAAGTGAGTGATGGTCTCCGGTGGCAGCGCACGTCCAACGAGAACTATCCCTTCAGGACAACATTGTCTTGTCACAAGCAGACGCGGCTCAAGACAATGTCCTAACGACGTGCATTGAAAATTGGGGCTGTTTGCAAGAAGCTAGTGCTCGTCTAATGAAACCCCAGCCGTAATGGTACCCCAAAAGTTCGTAATTATGCTGCTATAAACATGTAATGTTTGTGCCCAGGAAGAAAGCACACCTTTTTATTACTTACAAGTGTTAGTGGCAGAACACTTAGGGGTACATTTTCAAAAAGGTGCATGTGGTTTTAGCAGCGTGACTCCCATTATACTCGGTAAGAATCACGCGGTTAAAACACTGCACACCATTTGGGGGAATTATCCCAGAGGGGTCTCACACGGCCTTTTATGACTGACCCACGCTAATCCTTTTCTTTTCCATAGCTCTGCGGTGTGGCAGAATAAAATAGATGAATTTGAAATATTATTCTCTTAACAATAAAAGAATCTCCGAGACAGCTGACCTGTAGGATTCTTTCTTCCTGGATTCCTAAATATGAGTGAGGCCATTTTTAATATATTTTAATGAATATATTTAATGAATATATATGTTTAATATATTCCCATTGATGGGTGTTGCTAAGATACTTTAGAAATGTCAATATTTATTCATTTAAATTAATTCTACTTATGCTTTCCGGGCTTCGACCTTATCCCAAAACACTGTTCTAAGGCTGTGAGTTCAACTGTGAGTAAAACAAACTTTTTGTTCCTTTAAGTAGCTTATATTCTAGTGGGGGGAGATGTAATAAACTAAAAAGAAAAATAGATACTGTTCAAATATTCCACAAGTCACAAAATCACAATTTCCTACTGCAAAGAGATGTAAATATTATTTAACGAAATGTATTCTGATTTTCATAGCCAATTCTTATTTTTGTATTTAGCCAAAAGTATTCTTACTTTACAGCCAGGTGCAGAGAAGTTAAAATATTTGCGCTGAATCAGAGGAGGGTCAGGGCTTATATTCACCTCACAGCACCGACGATGAGGCCAATGTTTTAAAAGTAATTTTGAAACAACATGTAATGTAAAAGTCTAAGTAAAATTTCATAAAGCAGGAGTTTAAAACCGAAGACACTAGGAAGGATGGAATAGCGTCAAGGATGAGGTACGTGTCAGTAAGATTTACACACGAATCTCTGCAAGGGAAGAGGGAATTAAAAGATGACACTAAAATGCACAAGCCACACTTGGAAGTCCGAAAGGTCTTGATTCCTAACTTGCCTTTCTAACGGGAGGTCACGCAGAGATGCTTCAGGCTGTGGGAACTTCCCACGTCACCGCGCCGCCTGCTCGCTGGGCCACGTCTCAAAGCGAGAGAATCGTTAAGAAGAAAAGCAGATTTCTGTCGCAAGTGAAGAACTACAGCCACGCAGTGAACCCTCACTGTCTTCGGTTGCTGAGTGAATCACACCGTGGGCCCGGTGCTTACCAAAACACAAACACAAACAAACAAAACTTGTAATATTTATTTGTCTTGTTCTTTACCACTGAGTACAATTTTTTGGTAGCTCGAAGCTGTACGGGACACGTCTATCACCTTTTTTTTGTCTTTTTTGAGTGCCTGGCCCATTTTTAAATGATTGATAAAAATTGTTAAATAAGGCAAATACTGTACATGCCGCAGACTAATGAGGCCTATCAGGAATGGGATACTGCTCATCATGATATTAAAATTAAATGTGGCATTTTTTAAATCCCCGACATAAATAAAGGAGTTATTTCTCTGGACCGCTGCTTTTTCCATAAACTCAATGTTCTGTATAAGTCATTGTCATAGGATATATTTTATTTTGAGGCAACCCAGTCATTTTCTCCCATAAATAAGTATCAAATCAAGTATCATTTATCTAAAAAAGTGTGTCTTATAAGGTCTATGAAATGCAAAAATAGTCGTTCAAGGGGGCCGACTGTACTTCCAGTAATTCATACACATCCTTTCGGACGATTCTTGCTGTCCTTCAGGTGTATAAGTGATGTCTTCCGTTTTAAAGTTAGTTGGCAAAGCACACAGGTACGTTCATTCTTAGGAGCAGCGCAGACGTCGTCGTTTGGAATTCAGGACTCTGGCTGGGGTTATCCAAAATACTTCCTTGGAAATGTGTGACAGGAAAACTGAATGACAACCTTTCAGAGTCAAGAAGTCAATGACTAATAATAATGTTACAGGAAAAACAGTTGTTCATGCTATTCATTATAGCAAATATTTTAGGGGAGTATCCTCTAACACAGGGTGATTCGACAGGACAGTCCACACTTGATTTGAAAACGAAATGCTTTGAAAACATAATCCATTCTAAGACTAGCTACCGACATGTCTCTAACTCTTTCTCTTTCTTTCTACTGAGTCCGCCACATTCGCAAGGTCAGAAGGAGATGGTGGCACGTTCCTTCCCCAGAGAACGCTGAACTACGGGACCTTGGTGGCCTGTCTTAGGGAATGCTCTCCGTAAGCAAGGACGGCGGAACGAGAGGGTCACTCCCTACCTGGCTCTTCTCTCACCTCCTAACCCACTGCCTCCTCTGTCCTTGGAGAAACGGGACCCAATCAGGGAGTTCCTTGGCACGTCTTTATGGAAACCAGGGTTTCTCAACCTTGGTGCTCCTGCTGTTCTGGGGGTGGGAGTCTTGTTGGGGTAGCTGCCTCGTGCATGGTAGGTGTTCACCAACATCCCTGGTCTCCATTCACCAGCTGCCAGGAGCAGACACCCTGCTCCCCTGAACTGGGACCATCAGAATTGTCTTCAGACATTGACAAGTGTCCCTGTGGCCGAAGCGCCCACCTCATTTAAAAACAGGTTCTCCATACCTACCTTCCGCCAGCATTCAATGTGACAGAATTCGGTAGAACGCTCTGAAGCGCCTTATGATTCTTTGCCCTAGTTTTCTCAAGTTCATGCCACTTTTATGCTACCAGAATATTCTACTGCCCTCCCCAGTGTTAGTCGTGTGAGAAAGGGCTGGTGAGAACCATTTCAGAAGCGCACGTGAACCCCGACGCTGGTGGGAACGATGCGTCGTCTCCTGCTGAAGCCGACTCGTCGTGGCTTTTCTCGGACTTCTTTTTGTTTTACACCATGTTTTTTAACCTAAGCAGGATTGACTTTGAAATAAAACCCACCATGTTTTGCAGTTGATTTTGATTTAAAGGAAACCTCTGGTGGAGTGCCTGAGGGTTTGCTGGCTGTGGCTATTTATCTTTATCCTCGTAGTTTATATATTTTAAGGAAATGATGAATGGAAGCTTTAAAAAAACTCATTATGGTAATTGATTATTATAGAAAAACCTTGGGAACTTTACAAAAGAGAACTGTATTCCCCTGGTATCTTAGCTTTAAACCAGACGTGTAATTAGAAGAATCCATAAACATTTGTCATAGTAAGAGAAGTCCGGTCACTAAGTCTAGAAGGGAACTCTGGAGTCACTTTATTGTCCTGTACGGAGATGACACACAGTAGTGGCTGTCATGTATAACAAGAGATTAATATGCCCCGTGAAATGAAGGACCACCCACACGGCGGCCAAGTTGGGTTCGTTTCTGCGGGAAGGTCGCCGGGATCTTTTCCTCAGCACGCCTCGTCCTACGGAGGAGGCCTAGGCCTTCCATGGGTGGGAGTTCCTTCGGACACGGACACCGTTCTCGTCAGAGCCATTAGTGAGATGCTCACGGCGTACTTGCGCTCCACAAGGATCCCCACTGGCCCGGCCTTTTGGCACCGCACCGTGGAACGCTGGCCTTCCCGGGCGGCGGGCTGCGGCGGGCCCCGGGGCTGCGGTGGGCCCCCGGCCGTGGCGGGCTCTTGTGCTGCGCTTTTCCTTTGCTCACAACGTCGTATTGTTACTAGCTCTCATGTTCGTGCATTCGAAAACTCCAAGTTAGTAACGTGCCGGGCAAGCTGTGCTCCAGCACGCACTCAACGCTTCCTGCGACACTGCCACAGCTGCCACCAGGCCGTCCCTAGCCGCCACCGGGCCGTCCCCAGCCGGACGCAGCTCTCCGCACCGGTCGCTTCCCTTTGCCCCTGATCACCACAGCCGAGGCGAATCCCCAGGAACGCTCCCATTCTGCTGGGTGCAAAAGCTGACACTCACGGGGCGCGGGCGACTTGGGAGCCGCCCAGGAGGTCCCCATGGCAGCGCCAGTTAATACTTACAGCCCGAGAGACGTGTGACATGAGAGACGTCCGCCACGCATTTCAATGGCCCTCCCCGTGGTTCTTTCCAGGCCGCCCCCTTACGTGGAAACCACGGCGGTTCTGGCACTGTGGAAGACCAGGAGTGCCCCCTTCTAACAAGAGGGGTCTCGGTCTTGCTGTAAAACATTGGTTGGACTAACTAAGATTCAAATAACCATATGCTCATATGGCGAATGGTAGAGGGCCGTGGACACACCAGATCTGCCGTGCAGACAGTGAGTGCTTGATCAAGCCAATTAGTGAGCTCAGGGGTAACACGGACCGTCTCATAGCAAAGGTGGGTTTGAGGATAAGTGGGTTTGAGGACGAAGCAGGTTGGGGGGTCGTAGAACAGGAAGAGAATGAGAAAGGCAAATGTGCGAAACCTAAGGAAGAGTTGGGAAAGGAGGAGCTGGGGTGCCTGCAGCGAGCGGTAACCCCACGTACCTGCCCTCTGGCCGGCCCCATGCTTGCCCGCACAGCTGCTGGGCTCAGAATGCTGTTTACCGGGTGCTCACTGGGTGGTCACCGTGCTCACCGGATTGCTTATCCTGCGCCACCCGTCTAGTAATGGTGCTCGGCAAAGTGGGGGTCACAGGGACCGTGCAGGGCTGTGGTCACGCGCAGCCACGTTCCTTGTTTAGTTAGAGGACGGGAAAGGTTGCATGTTGCTGATTTCTTTGTGTACCTGGTACTCACTGAGAAGAAACGGAGACCTTTCCCAGCTCCAAACCTGAAGACCGGAGTACCGGGTCACACCGCTCCCGGGGCCCCACGTACAATGATTAATGGCAGGTGGTGGTCACTTCCATTTTCGGGAGCGACGCCCTAAGAAGTACGCTCTTGCAGATACACTTGGAGCCCTAATTAAACCCCTGTTGCCACAGTAGCCTGTGCCTATTTCACATCACATGCATGTGATTAACACAAAGAAACAGGAAAACGTCAACACAGGAGTCAAAACTGACAGCGCTCCGCTACTCCTAGATGACATCTGAAAATGAGCAGTTTGCTGTGAGAATGTTTCCATTAACAGTGCTGATCAGCATGTGCTATCCGTTCTCTATTGGCTTCAATTATTAGTAGTTGCTCTGAATTACCCATTAACTTCAATGATTGGCATTGGCTAAGAAACTAGTACCTTCCAGGACCCCTATTTGCCACACACTCTCTAATTCTTCGGTCACTCTTTGCTATGATTTTGCTTTGGCGTCTCTGTGCTATTATTTTACCCTTATTTTCGTGGTTAGCTAAAGAGCTAAATTCTTGGCCAAGAACAGCATTCAGCATTTGTAACAGAGACTTTATTTTTACTGATGTTGTTGCAGGTGCGTTTAAATTCAAGCCCAGTGGATCAGAACACGTAGAACAAGGAGATTCTAAGTGGTAAGACATGTCATGGAAGGCAGTTACAAACTTACGAGGTTCGAGTGTACAGCTTTTCTAATAACCAATGTTACAGCTCCTGACTAACTATAAATGCTTATCTATTAGACATCAGCTACTAGGCAATGACTTACGATCAATGAGTTGCGAGCAAGACTGCTATCAGTTATCTTACTATCTGTTTATTCCTCATGGTGAGAGAGAGCGTTGGGGTGGGAGAGAGAGGTGAGCAATCTTTTCTATGACAGTTAAGCTTTACATTTTCTACACCAATAATGAACGAAATGCCCCAAATGGTGATTTCCTCTCTTTCATAGATTTTTGAGCAGAAAAGAAGTCATAATAGATGAAAAAAATTCCATCCCCTTGCATTCCGGGAGAAATAAGAAATCATTCTGAACCTAAGAGTACTATTTAAGACAAACAAAGGGAAGTCATGTAAGGTTACAATCACCATTTTTAACTCCTGACTCTCATCAGTCCTGTCCCAAATGTCTTCTCTACCACCACAGAACATTTATTTCTCTATTTCTATTTGTCCTCAGGAGGAAGGTGAATTCTTATTTTGCAATTATCTTAAATATAAACCTTATTATCTGAAAAATATTGTTGCAAATATGAACTATATTGGGGCTGTACGGTTTTGATGTACATTTGCCAAGATATTTATATCCTTTGAAAGTTGAGCTATCTTATCCTGATAACAATCATTTAATTTTTTTTTTTTCAATCTGGATCTCATCAACTTTTCTTTTCCTGATTGGAAATTTCAGTTTTAAAGTCTATGTCGAGCTTAGAGTCACCTCACAAATGACATTTCCCTAAGTTTCAGCTAAATTTAATACATTTTTATAAAATCATAAGTCAATGTTGTCTGTGGTTTTATCACTTAAGAATGGATTCCATTATAAAAACATTCTAAGTGAAACCTTCTAGACTTTGAACTTGATCTTGCACTCTGTCTTACTCTGCTTTTTAATAGTATGCTTACCCATCAGTCATCTTCCTCATAAACCAGTCCTTTCAGAGAAAATCCAGCAGGACACCCATAGTTATGACATAACAGCACCTTTGTCAGGGACCTTGGGCTCCCACCTCTTTAATGCACATTTCATTAGCATTTGGGAGGGCACTGAGTTGTTAGTTTTATGTTTTCTGCCTCAAAAGGACCAGAAGGTGAAGAAGATTACCTTTGGCAGTCCTGCTCCATGCCATCACTGGGTTGTCATTCTTGGAATGTCTCAGAAGGTTTTATTAAGAAAAGCCCTCTATAAATTCCAGGTGTTGACCATATGTTCATCATCGTGTCCACAAACAGGAAAAAAAAAAGGTTTTATTTTCAACTCTGACTTCCTTGCGTTAGTGCAGCAAATCCCGCAGACTTGTTAGTACATAACTGTGAAAATCCTTACATCGTGCGAACTTGCTTTGTGAGCTGAATTTCAAGCCAAAGAAAAGCTGAATGACCTCCTCCTCTTCTCTCGTTGTTGTATTGTCTCTGAAGAAAGATCTGTGTGCATGTGAGATTTAGAAGGGAACATTCTGTTTATCCCCGTAGTCACCCGAGGGCAGTGGAGTTGGGGGAGGTTAGAAGTCCTGCCTCATTAGCTGTATCATCGTCTAAGGATGGTGTTGGTTCTCTTTGGCAACTGTTACTAATTAGTTCAGTTCTGGGAGCTGCCATGTCCTAGTTCCATCCAGTCTTGTAATTGCTCAAACAGTCTAATGTGGGAGATGCCAACCCTGATGACAGTGGAGAGTTAGACAGTCAGATGGCCCTGGGTGTCCTGGTCAAGTCCCAACGGTGGTTCTCATTCAATTCCCCCTTTGGGCATTTTGGAAGAAGTAGGAAACAGAGAAGAGGCAAAAAAAAATGAGGGGGTGCACAGAAATGACACATGCACTGAAACATCAGAGTGAAACATGAGCCACCCAAATTTCCCCAGACTTGTTTAGCTGTAGTTTCTAGCTTCCGGGCATGTCTGCTGGGGTTTTTGCTCAGAGAAATCAACTCAGAACCGTTCAATAACTTTTGAGTGCCAAGGAGTTTGTAGAAGAGAAGCACAAGATTATCTTATTTTTGTTTTCATCAGTGCCAGTTTAAACTGAATTATTTATGTAACTGGTTAAAATGGTAGATATAGCTGGGAACTTTGTCCCAATAGAGATGAATGAACAGATAGCTGATAAGGGCAATGGTCCATTACTTTCAATAATTCTCTTTTTTTTTTTCAACTATGAAAATTTGCTTGTTTGGATTAAAGCTTTTGATTTTCATTACAAAGCAAGAAAGTCTATCCATATCTCAAGTGTATCTTAGATTTCAAGTAGTTTATATTTAGGCAATAGCAAAGTATACACTGGTACCAGAGACACAGATTTTATTTACATTGAAAACCAACTGTCCTTTAAAATAAAATTATGAACTGAATTCTAGCATCTGTGTTTAAATGGTTCATTCTTGATGCATGTATTAGTTCTTTACCTGTAATGTATGCACAGTCCAATCTTGATTATATGAACTAATGGAGAAAATCTGTGAACAGTGGGATAAATTATTAGAAGTGATGGATAATTCTGAAATGATGCATATTAAGGCACAACAGACTAGTAAGCATAAGATGTATCTCTATCTTTGATCTGAAAAAACTGTAGGGTTACTGATGAAAGAGCGAAACTATTAATACTTTGTGGAAAACATAAAAGCCTGTCTCCACCATTTTTAGCACTTAGAAGTCGTCTTCTTGTTTCTTCATTTAGATACAGAAAGGTAAATCGCCCCTTGAGTCAACATAAACATGAAGCTCTTATCTCCCCTTAAAAGCTGGTTCATAGCTTTCTTAAGATGTCCTTTTGACTCAACTCTTCTCTGTCCATATCTAACATATTAGAGGCAAAGACAATAAAGTTCACATCAATTGAATATTGGTGTTTTAGGTAAGATGTTTTAACTTTTCAAAAATGAGTTTTTATGGAACAGTTCTACAATCTTCCTTTTGTTTCAGATGTTCTAGTGAGGAAGCCTGTAGTTTTTTTCTCCCAAATTAATTATTTCAGCTGCCCAAGAATTATTTTAAAAGGACATTCCCTTTCCTTTTATAAATAAACTCAATAAACTTCAGTGTTTTTTAAAGTTCACCACTGCTAGTGAACTACGTGTGTTTTTAACCTTTTAATGGACTTGCATTTTCTTGTGGGATTAGAAAATTAAACTCAAACCAGATAACAATAAGCAAGAATCCCTGAGGCTTTCTGTTGCACTCCAGGCAATGTTCTTTGCTTTCTCTACCTTCTCCAGGATACACAGGTAATAGCCTAGAGTTTGGCACTGACTCAGTCTCAGGTGTACGCCTGTTCTGTTTCTTTCTTTAATGAAGCCTACTGAAGATAGGCTTTGGGTGTTATGCCTCTCTTACATACCTAAATGAACCCAGCACGCGGCAGAACTGCACTGATTTAGAAATAGAGCGATATTGGCAACTTTCTAATCAATTATTCTTATAAATAGTGATTTTAAAAGAGAAAGAAAACTCTACTTGTCTAGCCATTTATTATTTTTTTCTTAGAAAACACAATTCCCTTGTGTAAAAAAAAATGCTGTTTCATTAACTATTACTTGCTTCATTCGTCTTTTTTCTCTGCCTTCTCTTGTTTTTATTGCCATTTTAAAAAATGTCATTCTGTCTCTACTACAACTTTTACTCAGTTTTAAATTTGTGCTAATTAAGGCAGATTTCCTTCAACTCACTTTCAATAATCACGACGACATTCCTATTAATGACAGGCCCTCTGAGGAACTCGACACTGAACAGAGTCCACCCGTAATTGGGAAGGAAATGATTGTCACCGGTACGCCTTGCACTCAGAGCTGGAATTGACATCTGGTGACACATGGTGAGGCGGCCTCTCTTCTGGAGGAGAAATGGAGAAAGAATTCCCTACAAACGGGCAACAGGCGCCTGACCTGTTGGATAGGGTTCTATCAGGTTAGGTTGTGTTACATGATGTGACATGCCCTGAAGTGACCCGAGGCAATGTCATTCTGTGTTACTCTGGTGGCGTCGCGCTGCTCTTCATTAAACAACCATGGGAAGGCTTACCCACAGTGGTCACAAATCATTTGCATGCCACCTTTGCGAAGAAGGGGAAAATCAGCCTCTCTCTGGACTGTTCCTCCTATGAGTCATGTCAAGATGTCAAAGAGCCCAGAGGTCACAAAAGCCACTCGAGTTTCCATTGTTTTTATACGTGGAATTAAAATTCTCAGATATGCAAGAGAGGCATGCATTACGTGACAAGGCTCACCCATGGCCCAGGGACAACCTGTGTTCTACAATAAAGAAGATCCATTATGCATGTTTCTAGGGTTCTTAAAATAATCACTTGTTTCAGGTCAGTTTACCTAATTTTTAGGTAAAGTCTGATCATAATTACTCTTCTGATGATTAAAAGTTGTCTCTTAAAAAATTACACACAGTGTCATTTAGAAGCCCCAATTTAAAGGTGTGATAAAAGTGTGTCTACAGTTTTACCCTTGGGGTGGTCAAGACAGTGGCTCTCAGTAAGAAACTACCTTAAATTATTACATTATGTGATATTCTGTCAAAGGAATCCATTGTGCTCGGTCATTTTTTCTAATGATTTTAATAGTATTTTCCTACTGATATATCTTGCATATAAATTCCATTTTAATTATCGGCATAGAGGACTGAACAATATTACATAGGTACAGCTATGATTTTAGAGTAATTACTGGTGCATGGAACAGAATGTAACCTTTTGGTTATATTCTGCAGTAAAAGGAATAGGTTAGAGAGGTTTTTATGCAAATTAGAAACGCTCTGTGTTGGAAGCCTAATTGTACTTTTTATTGTTAGACAAGTCAATACTGCTTTAATACACATTTTATAAGCTTCTTGCTGAAATTGTATGTGAAAGGGATTGGTTTCCATAGATGAAAGGCATAATCTTAACAATGAGGCCACATAAGCAGAGTGGTTGAAGCACCGATAAAGGATTTGTTAGCGCCAACACAGAGTAAGTCTTATTAGGCTTATTAGTTACCAGTGTTTGACCCACTACTATTAACTATGTGAGTTGCATACATTGTAAACTAGGATGGAGCAGTACTGTGTTTGCCCATTTAGAGTGAACGTAATCTAATACCAAGAGCATCTCAACTGCAAAGAATGAGGGCCCATATCTTGTGCTTTGATTTCACTCAAAGGGAATTACTTGAGAATTGGGATCCTCAGTATTTAAAAATATTTGGTATTTAGGTAATCGGAGTTCCAATCAAATGTAATGCTCAGCTCCTCTTTCTCATCAACACAACTTGTATGCAAGAGAAAATGCAAAAGTAAGGGGTCACTGGTCATAACATCATGGAAATTTAAGATATTAAAAGAACATTAGACAGAAGTTCTAAGAAATTTGAATCATGCACGTCGACTGTTTGTGCATTTATTTTTTCTGCCATTTTCATTTCCCTCAATTTAATAAGCTAGATTAAGAATGATTGCTATATAAAACTAATATTGTGAGAAAATTCTAGAAATCATAAAATCATTAAAGAAAGAAAACCCAATGCCCACCCCCTTAATTTTTATGATGGGGTTGCACCAGTGTCAGGGTGGATGAGGTAGCTGCCCTGAGTCCTCTATATTTTTTTAGGACCAGCTTTTCCAAACCTGCTATTGAATTTTTCTGCCACATGTATTTACAATAAATTTATTGACTGCTTAAGTTAATAATTTATATTGTTTTAGATTAAGAATCCTAACTAAACCACATATTTCTCAGTTTGCACTGAGAACAAATACTTGTTTATCCAAGATACACAAGGTGTGATTTAAAAAAATACCATGAATGTTTAAATAAAATGAATTACAGTAAAAGATACTCCCCTCAAAATACTCCCCCTCACTTCAAACAGACTCATCCCATCATTCTGGCCACTCTCTGAGGCGGTTCTGGAAGTCCTCTGTCATGAGTGTATTCAGTTGCGCTGTCATGGTCACCTCGATGTCCTGAATCGATTCAAAGCGTTGACCTTTCATGATCATTTTGACTTTGGGGAAGAGCCAGAAGTCACACGATGCCAGATCTGGTGAATAAGGTGGATGAGGACACACCTTGATGTTTTTATTTGACTGAAAATGCCATACCAGAAATGATGTGTGACCTGAATTGATTCAGGACATCGAGGCGGCCACCACAGAGCAACTCAAGACACTCACAACAGAGGACTTCCAGAACTGCTTCAGAAGGTGGCAGGAATGACGGGACACGTGTGTTCAAAGTGAGGAGGATTAATGGCAATGTGTCTTTTACTATAGTAAGTTTTCTTTTTTTAATTTAAATAACCACTGTATTTTTTTTATCACACCTAGTATATACCAATAAAATTATTATCTGAATTAAGGTTAAATGAAATCAATCATCAAACAGAAAACCATCAATCAGCACAGAAGACTTAAATCAAGATGTGATTGGAAACTACTACATTCATTCATTAGTTGATTCATGAAATACTTACCAGTATTTACAGTAAGTCTATGAACTATTCAGGCAGCTGGAGGTACAAGGGGAGGTGGGAAGAAGTGCTGAACTCTAGATGTAGCTTGAAAATACAGCAAACAGAACTTCACGGTGGATTTGATGTGGATATAAGACTAGGCACCCATAACAGCGTGACCTTTGGCAATATTTACCTATTCATAACAATGCAAACAGCAATTCTTTAACAAAAATTGTGGTATCTTAGGTGGCTGAAGAGAGCTAAAATACATTAGCAGCAAATGATGGTTATAAATCCTCTAAACCAGCGGTTCTCAACCTGGGGGTCACGACCCCTTTAGGGGTCAAACAACCCTTTCACAGGGGTCGCCTAAGACCATCGGAAACACATATCAGAGTTTACATGACGGTTCATAACAGGAGCATCATTACAGTTATGACGTAGCAACGACAATAACGTTATGGGGGTCACCACATCCTGAGGAACCGTATTAAAGGGTCACGGCCTCAGGAAGGCTGAGAACCACTGCTCTAAACAGATAGAAAACTAAAATTGGAAAATTAAGAAAGAGCAAATAAATACATTATTTCAAATAAGCAAGCAACTACAAAATTTTAAAAAACTGAAATGATTGCTACTGGGGAATAAGACTATTGTGTTCATTCTAGATTTTAGAACTTTATAATTGTTAAGTAACCTCTACATCTATTGCTTTTATTTTAAAAATAACAATTAAATTTTAAAACAATGGAAAAAAAAACTCAAAAAAGCAAGGGTAAATAAATATTGGGGTTTACAGCCAGTAAAGGACAAGTGTGAAGCTCAGGGACAAAAACCCACGTATGACCTAGGGCAGCCCTAATCAAAATCATCCAGGAGACAATTATCTGAAATAGTGCAGTGTAACAACAGGAAGGTTAATTCTTTAAAAAAGATATGTTATGACACATAAAATGACATAAGATGGCAGAAAATTCTTTTCTAACAATACTGTGTTCTTCCTGGTAGACATAAAATTATCTCACAAAATATTTTAGGAGAATGATATGTTTTTGTGTTTTTACCTAAAAGTGATTTTCTCCTCCTTTATAAAGATCAGCAAGGTCATTTGATCACCTTGGTGTCAGGGAGACATTGGTTCAAGGGAGAGAAAGCTCCTGTGGACATAGGCTTCCCCGTGAAGGAAGGAAATAAGCCCGCCCCAGATGCCGTCCACGAACAAAGAAAGCAAGTGAGATGAGGCACGAAGGGAGGCTGCTGGGATGATGCTCTGCAGGGAGGTGTGCGAGAAGGAAGGGTAGGTCGGTGGTGACAGTTAAGTCCCCAAGTTAGGAATGCGTTCTTGGGAAGCGTTGGACTAAATGCGACCTGTAAGTTCCTCAGTGACGATCAGAGGTAAGACCTACATCGTGAGTGATGTTAAAAGGAATTCTGTGCAGCTATAGGGCGAGATCTATGTCTAATTTAACTTTGCACAGTGTGTGGAATGGTGTGACAAATAGAAGGACACCTATGTGATTTATTGTCCAAACTGGGACATTCTGAGAAAGAGAAAGGGGGTACTATTAATAATTACAGGCCCACAGCATGCCTGGTGTGGTCACCTACACAGAGATGACTTCCTATGAGGTGGAACAGTCCCTCAGCCACTGAGGAGTCAGCAGGACACAAGCAGCTGGGCTGGTTTTGAAAGCACACCTAATTGATGAACATCTGGTGGCAGGTAGCCAGCCCATTAAAAATCAATTATACTCAACGACTTGTATCTGCGCCATACCGCTCCGATCTCCTCGCACTCATCAGATCCACATGTTCCTGAATAAACACACACACACCACTCAAGCCAGTGCTTTGAACTTTGTGTCGTTGCAAGCCAACTTCATCAGTGGCTTTTCTCTGACCCATAGTAAAGAGAATTTCTGTTGATCCACCCATGACTGTTGACAGGTCAAGAGACCAGGCAGCAGTTTGAATAGAGCTCTAAATTCCAGGAAATCCGAGCATTCACTTTGCCGTGTAACCCTTCAGAGTCACGGATGCTCAAACTGCGTGGCATGAACAGCAGAAGCTGGGTAATAGAGCAGAGAAGAGGTGACAGTGATCAGGGACTAGATTTAGGGTATGATAAAGGCATTAGAAGTAATTGAAGGTAGATTGTAACTTCAGAATGAGGCATGGATAATGCAACACATAGACGATGCATGTAGAATTATACACCTGGAATCTAGGTAATTCTTGTTAACTGATGTCACCCCAATAAGTCTAACAATAATAATAAGAAGAAGAAGAATACATTGTGGAAAAAAGAATTTGTTTTCCTATTCAAATCTCAGCTCAGAAGTTGGATATATGTTTCTGCTTGGAGTTCTTTCTGCAGTATATACCAGAGATCCAAGCAGAGGACAAAATATCCTCCTCTTAATTCAAAAGTTGTTATACTGGGAATGAGTAAGTTGAGAGAATAGAGACGGACCTGGTGCCTAGAATACCAGAAAGCCACAAAGTCTCCTGATGAGAGCCACCTTTGGTCATAACTTGAACAGCCATCAGGAATATCGAGAATGAGTCCTAGAACTTTGACAGGCCCTGAGAGCCACTGTGTGGTCATTTAATTGGGAGATAAAGGTCGTTTGAAGAACTACTTGTACATCCAAAGAAGTTTTGAAAACATAGGAGTCTGGTTGTTGCTGGGACGAGGGGGGCATGCATTATTATCTTTTACCTGCCTAGTAGCTGAAAGACGAATCACAAAGAAGAGTTTCTTGTTTTTTTTTTTCCTAAGTAAGATTTAGAATGAAAACAAATACACTATGGGTAGAATGTCATAAAATTGACACATGTAAAAATTAGATATGTTCTACACATAGAGTTTAACTGGACTTTCCTTCAGGTCAGTGCATACGGGGGTGCCAAAAACATGTATACATCTTTTAGGCGATGTTATCTATAATATGTATCACATCAACGGGGATGGTGACCACTTTGAGCACCTCTTGTTATTGCAGAAGTCACACGTGACTTGCATTCATCTTCTGTTGTCGGTATGTATTGAGCATTACAATTTTAATACAGTTTTTTCTTTTCTTAAAATGTGTATACATTTTTTTACACTCTCTGTAGTTTTAAACATAAAAAATTACTTAAAATAAGCTGGTTAATTATCTTGACTTTATACTTCAAACACTTTTTTTCCTTCATTTGAAACTGTCTAATGATTGTCTATCTGCAATTAGAATTTAATTTTTAAATTTGGAAAGAGCTTTAGAGATGATTTAGTCCAAATCCCCTTCTTTATATCTGAAGTCACGGAGGCCTTGAAGGTTGGCCCACAGTCATCCTTACCTCAGGTCATGCACCTTTGTAAACGGACATCATAGACTCAAAGCCAGATTTCCTGGCTCCAAGTTCACTGCTGAATGTTTTCAACTGTTTCTAAAACGCACGGCTTATATTTCACACTGACATGTTTATGAAGAGCTAAGCCTGATTACGGCATGAGACAACTTAAACCCACACTGAATCTTTGGAACCTAAATATAAGCGAGCTAACACTTGCTAAGCTAGTTAACCATTCTTCCATGTAATGAGCTTAATAATCCATCACTTGATCTTGTTTAATTTTTTTGTAATGCTCACTACGCAAATATAAAAGACATAAACAGTCTTACGGTTATGTACATACTACAATATTCATGTGCATATATATTTAAAATTTACATTGTGAGAGATTATAATTTTATAGTAGAGTAGATCTAGCAAAATGAGGTCAGAGATTTTCATTTGATGGTCAAGACATAGATGAAAATTGTATAAGCTATCATTTCTAAAATCCATAATTCACATTTAGGTTTAACAGCTTTTTAGTACAGCTTTCTGCGGTCGCATTCTCAGCTTTCTTTAAAACTATCTGCTCACTCATCAGAGGACACTGTTCTGTCTCACGCCAGCCCTAGAGATCACCACGCAGGCACTTTATTGTACGGTGTGACTTTTTTTGACAACATCTGCTGCTCTGAAACAGAAAAGTATCCGGAGTGACAAAGACGGTGTTTTCTACTATTGTACCCATGCTGAAAAGATGGGCCAGAGAGTCACACAACCCATAACAATGCGAAAATCTTTATAAGAAGTTGTTCACCAGAGACTTGTCAATAGGCTGAGCCATATTGGATCTGGCAGTCTTTCTACTGGGACAATATTTGCCTTGAAGTCCTATCTTTTCTCTTTTTCAATGTCAGCCCGAAGGCTCTTACACAACATATGTTCATTTCATGTCTTAGAGATATCGCTTCTGGTATTGCAAATGCATTACCACATTGAGCTTTTTTTGTGAAACAGATGGTACATATTAAGGTCTCCGTTTCGTGTAGGATTGCTCTAACAATGGCACTGCATTCTTCACGTTGACAAAAGTATCATCAACATCATGCAGTGCAGCCCGAGATTATGTCAGGATGGTAAATGAACGCCTCTCACAGAAAGATCAATGATGGAGGTGAACCAAACCCCTCAGAGAATTCCAGACTGAAACTGGTCATTCCTTGAAATTGTTTTCGTCAAACTTCACTTAGGAAATATCCAGTTCTTCTCCTCATTAGAGGCCCTCCATCAAGCGGCTTTTCAAGTAAAACAATAGCACATCTACAGAGTAATCAAGCTTCAGCCACGAGGTTATGAATAGATTCCTTCAACCTCATTCAGCCCCGTCCCGGTCAGTGTGAAGGGGACCTTAAGAATTGAAGTGTTGTTGTATGATTCACAGGAAAAGTCATTTAGTACTAACTAGAGAGCCAGACTATCATCAGGGTTGAAAATGAGGTTTGGATTTACCTAAATACCCTACGGCATTAGCTGTGATGCATGGAATATTTATTTTGAATATTCTATAATGTTCACTAAAGGGAAAAACTGTTGAAAGCAATGTTGGAATCCAGCAAATTTGTGAATTTGGAGATTTCCATCCCTATCACTCATGTGCTTTTGTCTACAAAAATGATTTCTAATCACTGCCTCTTATTTGGATACCAATATTCCAGTGCTTCTGAGTTTTCTTTTGGGATGGGGATTAAAATCTCTAGCTTTGTCAGTCAAAAATGGCAATTCTGATAGGAAACAAATTCCCATAGGAAATAAATTTTAAAAAACCCAGTTGGGGTGAGTGGCAAGCCAGCCAGAAATTTAAGAAAGGGCCTGGAAAGATACAGAACTAGATCATTTCTACACACATCTCTGGCTGACTAGGAAACAATAAATATATACAGGGGACACAAGCGAATATCATGTGAATTAAGAAGCAGGAGAGAGATTTAAAGATTGGATGAACATTGAATGTACTCTCCAACCCACACACAGAAGGTCGGCACCTTAGGAACTCGACACACTTTAACCTCGGCTGCCTCATCAGGCGTGCAATCACAGGAGCAAGTCTAAGACCCTCGACTTCAAAATAAAAGAATTGAGCAGACATACCAAAAGTTACAAATGGGAGACAGATTTTCTGAAGTCTAGTCAAATTAAAAAACAAACAAACGAACAGGCCGTTCAACAAAAAGGTGCTCAGGAAAATAAAATTGGGAGTTACTAAAGTATATTATCTAAAATGCACAGATTTCAACCAAAAAGTTAGGAGAAATTCCAAGAGACAGCAAATTGTTATCCATTCCCTTTTCATTAGAAACTATTTCTACTCAACCTTAGATTTTAGATATAGCAAACAAAGACTTCGAAGAAGCTAAGTGCATTTGGAACTTTCTATAGGTGAATGATTCTTTAATCCTTGTGCTTTTTATAGACGAGTTATATAATGGACCTCATTCTTGTTTTCTCGGAGATTTTTCTTTGCATTACTTCATCCCGTTTAAATTTATAATGACTTGTTTTATACTCTGATATAAGGTGATAGAAGTGTTCTTAAATTGTTACTGTGATTATTGTACAACTGCGTAAATTCACTAAAAGTTATAAAATTGCACACTTAAATGGGTGAACTTGAAGGTATGTCAATTATACCTTAGTATAGTTGTTAAAAAAGACACTAAAGGGGAGCCATGTTCCAGAAAAGTCATAGGCATACAACACGGAAAAAGAAGGTGCCATCCATGTACAGTGGTGGTCCTCACAGAAGCAAACTAAAGCGACAGCATAGCACAATTACTGAAATTTGTAACAAGGATTCCTCACGAAATCAAAAATATGTATACATCAAAACCACATACTGCAAAAGCACAGTGCGTACCAAGGAGAATTCACAGAACAAATACCAAGACACGTTTTCCAAACCCAAAGACCATCGTTTGAAATCAGATCGACAAAACAGACCATCTATTATCTAACCCAATCAAGGGCAAAAGGGAGAACACACAAAAATTTAAAAAGCCAAATGGAAAATAACTATCAGAAGAATTTTTAAAAAGTCATCAGGAAAACAATACCTGTGTATTCCTCTGTAAATATACTTTAAAACCTAAATGAGATGCATTTTTTAAAGCAATATATTACTTACCAAATTAAACCAGTAGAAACAAAAAGTCCGAACGAGCCAATCACCACAGAAGACAGAGAAAACCTAATAGCGCTCACCCCACCCTCACTGTGCACAGCCAATCCCGAGGCCTCACTGCCCTCGGGGCACACCACCGACCTTTGGTACCCGATAACGCTCATGCGACTTACACTGTTCCAGAGCATAGAAAAGGAGGGAGAGTTCTCACTTCAATTTTCCCTGTCAAACACAACTATATTGTTTCAGTAGGACTACATTTTAATGTTTTTAAACTTCTGTTTTTAACTACTCTATTGAGTTATAATTTTCACACCATAAAACACGCCTTCGTTCTAAGTGTACACAGTAACAGTTTCTAGTAAATTGCCCACAATCCACTTTTAGAACTCTGCCATCACTTCTGTAAGATCTGCCTGTCCATCTGTAGCTAATACTCATCCTCACCTCTAGCCTTAGGCAACCACTAATTTACTTTCTGTCTCTAGAGATTTGACTTTATTAGACACTTAATATAAATTAATTCATAGAATATGTTGTCTTTTGTGTCTGACTTCTTACACTTAGCATACTGTTTCGTTCAGGTTCATCCATGTTGCAGCACTTAATCAGTATTTTATTCCACTTTTATCCATTTAAATTTTAAAAAGAAAATATAATAGTGATTCCAAAATATAACAAATAATTAACCAAAAAAAAAAAAAGAACTGCAGATCAACCTCACTTTTAAATATCAAAGGAAAAATCTTCAACCAATTACTTATTTGGAAATGGCATTCCACCATCTTATTACGAGTGACAAAGAAAATCCATATGATTATCTTCCTGGATATGGAAAAGCATCTGAAAATAATTTTAACACAATTTATTTAAAACAATCAACAAAATTGCAATTGATGGATACTTTCTTAATATGATAAACTACATATGCTTTAACCTAAAAGTGAATCCCTTCTTGTGGAAATACTAGAGGCTTTCCAACTAAATCCAGGATCAAGGCTAGTACGCCTACTGTATTCCTTTTGTCACATCATTGTTTTGGAGGAGATAAGCCAAAGCACTAAGAAGCACGACGATTGGAATCGGCGTGTCTTTTCAGATGACATGACTACGTATCTGTGAAACTGAAAAGAACCAACAGAAAAACCATGGAAAACAATCAGACAATGTAACCATTTTCAGGTGCATTAGTCCCCATTGCTGCTGGAACGAATTAGCAAAACACAATAGCTTAAAACAAAACAAGTGAAAAATGCTCTACCTCCCAGCTCTGGGTCTCAGTAGGTAGCGTCAGGGTGTTGGCCGGGCTGCACGCCTTTTGGAGGCTCTGGGGAAATCGGTTTCCTTGCTGTTTCCAGCTCCTGGAAGCCACTCTCATTCCTTCTCAACGCCAGAAGGAGCAACTCACGTCGTTCCCACATTGCACTGCTCTCACCACGGCGCTCCTGCCGCGCACTTCCGCTTTTGTGGACCCCTGTGATGACATTGGCCCCACCTGTACACCTTGGATCCTCTCCCCCAGGTAAGGTCAGCCGGTTAGCAACTGTAATCTACCTGCAGCCTTGATCCCCCTTTCCAGGTGACCTAACGATGTCCAGGTGTTCCCCGATGCCAAGGATTAGAATGCAGGCACCTGTTTCCTGGGGTGCGGGGGGGGGGTCACAGATTAGTCACCCTGCAGGTTGAACAAATAAGAAATCAACATATTCCTATATAAGGAGCAAGGGAGAAAGAAGAAGAGAGCAGGTGAAGGAGGAGAAACCAAAAGGGGGAAGAAGGAAATAAAGAACAGTCTCAGTTTATCACAGCAAAGAGGAAAGGATACACGGGCGCAGATTTGTTAGTATCAGAAATACAGACGTTAGTGAGCAAAGTGGAAACAATCATCAACCCACAGAAGGAGACTCAGACTCAGTGGGACCGTATCATGTATTCAAATAAGAATATGTGACGTAAAGGTGGCAGCTCCTTAAGTTAATTTATACACGTGATGTAACTCCAATAAAAGGGGAAACACCCCCTCGGTTTCTGTCTGGAGCTACAGAATGTAATTATATGGTGCAATGTGAGGGGTGGAGACACAAAGGTAAACTTAAAAGCTTGGAAAAGGAAGAGCCATTAAAAACCATTTCATACCTTTTAATTAAAATGGTATGATATTGGCTCATGAACAGATGGAATGTATTACTTATTCATTACTGTGAAGCAAATTATCCCAAAATTGGTGAGCTTAAAAATAACTAATATGTATTATCTCACCCATTATATACATAGATAATATAAGACACCTACTATGTACGTACGTACAGAGGGTGCCCAAAACGTATACACGTTTTAAGAAAGGAAAAGAATGTATTTAAATCGTAATACTCGATATAGACAGATAACAAAAGATGAATACAAGTCATGTTGGACTTCTATAATTGTAAGAGGTGCTCAACAGTGGTCACCATCAGTGTCCAGACACTTCTGATTAAGGCGAACTACTGCTTGAGCAGTGCTGACCACAGTGTCCACTTGTGTCACTGCACGTGCTGTTTCAATGTCCTCCCAAAGTCCCGCCGGTGTAGCCGGTTTTCTACAGTACCCCACGTCCTTTAAGATCCCCCACAGGTAGAAGTCAAGGGATGTTAAGTCAGGAGAATGTGGAGGAAACTCAAACAACATTCTTGAATCTCAAATACCACTCCAAAATGGTCTTGTGCTCCTCAAACAGCACTTATGCTTCTGCCATTTCCTTTGACTGTCCTGCCTGTGACATGGTGACGCTGGCATTCATTTGGTTAACGCCAACTTTTGAGTGAACGTCATACTATACATTGCTACCGTAATTCAATTCAACTTCAAACAGTAATACAAAGGTAACAATGCTTAAAATGTGTGCACTTTTTTTGGCACCCTAGTATATATTATATTTCGGCAAGACAAAAGGCATCATAAGGAAAGTAAAAGATAAAAAGAGAAACTAGGGAAATATTTGCAACATATATCATAGTCGAAGGGTTCAAATTTCTAATATATGCTGTGTTTTTATGGAGAAGAAAAAATAATTCTACATAAAATGGGCTGCTGAATGAACAGTTCATAAGAAAAGTAATAGAAGTACCACTTAAACATATGAAAAGATACTTAACCTCATACAATTTAAGAGAAATGCACATTAAAATCACACTGGGACACCAATCTCTTTTTAGCTGTTATATTGGCATAAATTAAAAATTTGAAAATAATTCATATTGGCAAGTTTAAGATGAAAAACAGGCATTTGCATACATTGTCAGTGTATCTTTGTTATCCAGTAATCCTCTTCTAGGAATCTATCCCAAAGACCCACTGAGAAAAATACGAAAACACATGTGCACAAGGATTATTTATAATGTTAAAAAACAACTCAAATGCCTCTGAATAGGGAACTGATTGAACTATTTACAGTAGCTCCACACAATAAAAGATTAGGCAGCCATAAAAAAAATAATGAGGAATGTCTCTATATTCTACTAGGAAGTGGCCTGTAAAATAGGCTAAGTGATTAAAAGCAAGATGGCGGTAAGTGTGTAGAGTCAGCAATGGTATCATCTAATAAAGGGGATGTACGAGTACGTGTGCTTCATTATCAGAAGAAATGGGTAGGTCATGAACTTCGGCAACCTAAAGTAGGAAGGACAGACAGGGTAAGGAGACAGTGTTAAAAGCTTATCTTCTTTGAATGTATCTGTTGTTGATTTAATTTTATAACTGCCTACATATTTTTACATTAGTATAAAATTTAAATGAAAAAGTTCATTGCTAAAAATTAAACCAAAATACACATTAGTATTGCTAATGAAATTGGGGAATCCTACATGGACGTGTTTAAAGCCCCACAGATTCTAAATCCTCCATTCAAAACTCCTTCTTATCTAAATCTAGGTTATGTCTCCCGACATGAATCAATTACCCTGCAACTCCCTTGGCTACACAGAACCTTGTTTACTTAAATGTTTTGCGGTCCCAGAACATCTCTGATAAACAGCATTAGACGGTTGATATGCACAAGTGCACCTTGAGTCACATGCATGATGAATCCACTTCATCTCCCGCACACCTGTCACCTTGGCTTTACCAGACGGTGGCATGCAGTGGGAAATGCCAACAATTGTAGTGAAGACGACTTCACTGTGCAGCCAGGCTTTTACGTGTCAGCTGCTCTTTCCCCCATGGATATAGGAAAGGTTTTATTGGGAGTCATGTAGTCTATAGATTAGGATCCTTAGAAATCTCTATATTTGACCAACTGTATGAAGAGACGTGTTCTGTTTTTCCTTCTCGTAGCCATGAAGGTGGTTGTGTGTGTGTGTGTGTGTGTGTGTGTGTGTGTGTGTGTGTGTGTGTGTGTGGTAATGAGGCTGTCCTTGTCATTACCCTACAGGACAGTTAATCAGGAACAAATTTATGTAATTGAATTGTCACTAGGAACATTTTTTTCATGTCTTTACCACTTCAAAAAATACATACGAATTTTCATTAATGGAAGAACAGGGTCTGAGTAATCCATACGGCAAATCTTCACTTTAAAGAGATACTGTAGTCGATACGATGCTTGCAGGACAGTGTTGCTTCATTACTTAGGCACTAAAGATTTAACACAAGAGAATGTTAATGGTCTGGGGAGATTTCACCAGGTTCTTTTACAACAACCGAGAACAGACCAAATAAATGTGCACTCTTTCCTATAAATATTATTTGTGAAGAGTCTTCTTCTTTGTATATTTCTGTAACCAAGAAAGCTACTTCACTCCAGACAAGAAGATGTCGTTCTCAACAAGAAGAGTATGATGCACCTTAAATCCCTATGTTATGAAGCAGTCTTATGAATCAATGTAAAATCATTTGAATGTGCTAGAAAAATAACAAAATGTTTGCAAGTAACAAATTCAATCAAAATATATAGTTTTTAAACAATAAAACATCACTTACATATACACGAACAGAGAAAAGAGAAAACATTTGCTGATTATTGTACCAGGTATTTACTTGTATCAGGGTTCCAGGTGGAGATACATGCAACTCATAATTATTTATTAACATACACACAATTATTATTATAATTATTTATTTACTTCAATATATGTGATTGAGGGGAGGGAGCCATGACTAGGCAACTCCAAGGTCGACAGGGGAGGCCCCCAGGAGGGGCACGCTGGAAACTTCTAGAACAGAGCTGACACTGCCTCGACAGGGCAAACTTCTCTAGGTCTGTTCCTAGGTCCCATCAGCTGATTAGGTCCAGTCCACCCAGATTCTCCGGGGTCATCTTCTTTACACAAAGGCCACTGATTGTAGGTGCTGATCACGTCTACGAAAAAAACCTTCACGGCAACATCTAGATTAGTGTTTGAACAACCCGCCATGTTGGCACAGAAAACCGGCCATCTCAATACTAGGTACGTAAAAACGAAGACACGTGGTCTGCGATCCGAGGAGACTCGGGGTTCAGTAGAAGGAAAACACTTTCCTTCTAAAGAGAAGTCGAAACATATTTTAGATGAATGCAGGAAGTTCTAAAATGTGGACGCATTTACGTCACAATGAAACCAAAAAGAAATACCACGTGAAAAATTCGCCTTGCCTATTGATGGCATGAGCACCGGGGTGGCCAGGTAAAAAGGCACCAACCCAGGAATTCAGAATACTCCTCCTTTGATCCTGAGCACCCACTTAACTTCTCTGACTCTCAGTTTACCTGTTAAGACACAACAGGTTAACAAAGTCTCCAACAGCAATCTCTTACTGTGCCTGTGCACAGGTGGAGAATGCAAACAAACGATGCTGAATGGGTTCATAAAAATTCCACCATCAGCAATCCATGCCCATCATTTCCGGTGACACGAAATTACACAGCTTGGTTTTGGGAAGAGGGTTGTATAAGAAGAGAGCACGGAAATTTAATTTCAGTAAAGACCACAGATTCGGTCGTTGGCTGATTGCTGCTGCCCGAGGCCCCCCGCTCTCTGAGTAGTTCAACCAATTCTCCACCGGAATGGGTGTATAGAACTAGAGAGTATTTCAACCCATTTTTCAATCCCGTTGGGGGCTTCAAGTCGCCAGTTTGCTGTATCTGTGCCTCGTGTTCTCTCAAGTTCTTCCATCCTGTTTCATAAAATATACATTTTGTTTTTTGATTATGCCTGCATTTATAAGCATAGATAAAAATCTACGTCCACACCAAACTTCCCGCAGAATGAGTGTCAGTAGGAGTGGGGAGAGAAGCATCTCTGGTTTGGCACAGCAAAGAAATACCCCTGTAATTACAAAGTACTTTTTTAAGTTTGCAATTAAAATGTAGAAGTGAGAGGAAAACGAAGACCTCACTGGGTAATCTTTATAAAAGCTGAATTTTGCGAAGATAGAGTTTAAATGTGATAGTTTGTGTATTTTTAAAATAGCATCCATTATGATACACAGATGTGTTAATGACCATTGAATGACTTTTTCAAGAAAATTAAATAAAGGTATTTCTAACAAAGGAGATCTTTGCTGTAGTTCCTCCTGCTCTACTGGGATGGAACTGGCCTCCTTGTGTTCTGGGGCATCTCATACACGGCTCCCCAACCTGCATGTGTGGGGAAAGCCATTCCGAAATAAGGGACCCCTGCCCATCAGCTACAGATGGCGGGAGTCCTCAGGCAGCTGCAAGCAGCCGTGAACTTACCTGTGGTCTTCACCAGAATTAAATCTTCGAGGTCTCCTCTCATACAATCTCTTCCCCAAAACCAAGTTGCACCATTTCATACCATTTGAAATGATGGACGTGAATTGCTAGTTGTTGGGGTAGAAACTAGACCTTTATAGTGGTTAGTCTCAAAGGCAAAGGTTAGAATCCAGCGGCTGGTAGTATGGGTCAAACTGGTGTTAGTTTAATAACCTGTAAACTGTGCCGGAAACTGTAATTGTCCCATATTACGAGGGCAAGCCTTCCACTGCACAGCTTATTCAGATGTAGAATCTAAATAATTGAATACCTCCGCCTACCACAGAGCATTTCCTCATATGCAAACACCATTTAGTAGACAGTTAAATTCAAACAGATGGATAAAAGTTGCCAGGACATAATTGGTTTGCTTTTGATTATTTCATGGATCCCAATTTACCTAAGGAGTGAGTCTGGACAAGGTAGGATTTATTGTCACAGAACAGTCAGTTTGACAGAGAGGACTTAAAGGATTCAGTAATCCTCTTTCAATCTCCAACATGAAATCTTGGGTGGAAATAAAACCTTGACCAAACGTTTGGCTTTGTCTTCACTGCGAACTGGCCACTACGAACATGTCATAAAACTGAAGTCTACCTTCTTATTACTTAAAATCTTCTTCAGGGTTTCTTAGTTTCACAGTAGATACCAACCGACTACCAATTCTTTTGAATAGCTGAGAATGTCAACTGAAAAAAAAATGGGAAGTAATCGTGGATGACTGTTTTTAAAAAGCAACTACACTTTCAAGTCTTGGTGAAAGTACAGTATTTTATAATATCCTGAATGCTTTTTTTAAATGTTGTTAAATAAAACCTGACATTTCAGGAAGTAAAGAAGCCAGTGAAATATGCGTGCACACACACGTCTTCATTTCACAAATAAGAAAATTAGACTCGAGGAAACTGAGTAACTCAGTGCAGAGTTAGCAAATGGTGAAGCCTGGATTTGAATCTACTTGTCTAATTGTGAAGTCCATGTTCTTTTGAAAGCACCCGCCCCAACACTCTTAAAGTCTCTAGAAATAGCCCTGGGTTACACACACCTATTTTTAATGGCTTCACTCTATCCTTAGGACGAGGCTCTCTCATTTTGTCCCACCTGGTAGCCAATAAGCGCAAAACTAAAAATACTGGAGGATTTAAAAATCACTACATGATTCCTTGTATTTATTTCTTTGTTTTTAATAGGAATTGCCACATTTAAACTTAGTAACAAAACTACAGAAGAATTAAGATAATTTTTTCAAGTACTGTATTTCAGAAATCTCACTTTCCCTTCAGCTCAAAATAAATGTTTCCAAAATTATGTAATATAAATACAAATCTTTATATAAATTTTCATACCAAGTGGAGACTATCATGCATGCCAAAGCTGAAATTACTGAAGATCCATGGATTGCAAGCATGCTGACTGAAAAATGTGTGTTAAATGCATTTATATGTTCTTAAAGAAATGTGTTCCATTCATTTGGAAAAATTGTAAAGTGAAATTATTTCTAATAAAAAAGTGTTTTCTACTTAGACAGTCTTTTAAAATTATACTGTTTAGCTTTCAAAACATTCTTCTAAAATAAGTATGGGTCTATTTTACAAAAAGTCACTCCTGTAATATACCTGTACTATTTATCTATTCTAAAAGAAATATACACTGACCACACAAAATTTGAAACACACAGAAACATGCAAAACATGATCTTATGCAGCTGTCTCCTGAACATTATGAGTTTGAATAGAGTGGGTCCACTAACACGTGGATTTTTTTTTTCCACTAAATACATCAGCCTTTCAAATCCATGAGTTTTGTATCTACCGATTCCATATTCGCAGATTCAACCAACCTCAGATTAAAAAGAGTATTTTCACATTCCCATCCGCAGTTTCATAACTTCAGACCCCAAATCACCATTTTCTGTCTGTGGGTAGTTGAATTCATGGATGATTGAGTCCATGGGTGTGAAGGGCTAATTGTTGTTAAATTTTGGGAGAATAAAAAATTATATGTGGTTTTCCAATTGTAAGGGTAGGGATTAGCACCTCTAACCCCCATGTTATTCACAGGTCCACTGCATTTAAAAATTATCACCCAATGACTAACTGTATTTGCAAATTTCTCTATTTGCTTAGCAATATTTAGTGAACACGTTTTCATAATCAAGTACTTTTCTATAACTTTTCAATGAATATATAGTATTTTCTTATTTGCCTTCAATGTAACTGGTTTAGCCAATTTTGAGGTACGAGTATACAGAGAGTTCTGATTATTGTACTCATGTAATTTTGTATAAGTGAACTTTGGATTCAAATATGAATTAATATATTTGTGACACTGTATTCACATGGTCAAATTATCCTCCACAAGATTATATGAATTTTCACTTTCAGCAAGTATTTGAAAATTTCTCCAAAGTCTTGCCCACATAAACCCTTACATTTTTATGTTAGCTCTAATTAATGACGTGCTTGTCTGTTGTGCTTTGAAGCATTTACTAATTAGGGCATATAAAGACATGGACATGCAAATTTCACCTGAAAACTGAGGAAAGACGTACTTACATACATAATAGTCATATAATTCTAAAGACTTGTTTCCTTCTTGTTTGATATAGAAAGAATGAGATATGACAAGACTGCCTTCGCCATCTTTCTCTAACTATATCACTGTGTTTGCCAGAAAAAAAATAATACGAACTTCAGGAAATTGTTTCTTTATGGTATTACTGTGCAATGTTTTGGGTTTTCTGTGTATATAGAGGAGATGCAGGTGGTGCTCGTATATGTGAGTCTGTAAGAACGCTTGTGGATGTAATGACATGGTTAAGATAAAACAAAGAGATATTTTTGTTTTAAAAAGTTACTTTTTTTTTTAAATGCCCCCAAACTATAAGTTACTCAAATTTATGGTATTTTGTTAGTACCCTGAGCACTGTCAATTTTCTAAGATGTGGTCTCCCTCCTTTGCAAGGAGTCTTATGTCTAACAACAAAACTTTTCTATTTCTCGTCTTTGTTTCTGAAGTTGCCTGTGAGCCATTTGTAGGGCTTTTTGGTGAACACGTTCAAGGGGTTTAATCCCCATTAATCTCTTTGGAGGGTGTGTATAATTCATCTCACCAGCCATCAGAATTCCCAGAGGGTAAATTACTCTAGAGATCTCTGTGCCCTCACACTGTATCAAGTTGACCTGCTTCTTGTTTGCCATTTTTGTGTACTACATTGCTTATTTAACAAGAAACAGAATGATTGTAATTCTGAGAAGGTCCTTTGATAGTGGTTTTGACACTCTGCCTGAATAATGACCCTCATTATGGTCCCCGTGACAAGCTCTGAAAGTCCTGATTTATGAATATATCACAGGTTCAGCCTTAGAGCTCCCCCTACGCACCTCCCTCTGATATAGACCGAGATATGGACACAGTCCTTTGAAACAGAGAGAAAGGCTGAGATAATTGCAAGATCACGACCATTCAAATCAGCTCTTTTCCTGATTTTTACAAAGCTCTGCCATTTAACTTTGATGGTCTCTGAAGTTATGAGGAACCTTTGACAAACTGTTTATTAGGAGAATGTGTTTCAGAATAACTGTGCTGGTGAGAAGGTGGGAGTTATTTGGCTTACTTGGCTATTCCGAAGCCTCAGCGAAATTCCTATTGCAAATACTCATTAATGGTTGATGTGATAATAGACTGTTAGAACCAAGATTAGCTAAGAGCAAAAAGTCTCTGTCCTTGATAAAACAAATTACAAGACACTCTGTAAACACTTTTTTTGTGCAGAATGTTGTTGATTTATTGTTTCCTCTATAGTGATTATTTAAATAAATGTAGCTAATTTAGTTCATTTGCCAAACTGTATAATTTTGTTCTTTGTGAAGGGGTTATATGTAAAAGCCTCAAGGAATCTCATCCCCATTAATCTTTTTATAAGTGCAATAAATAAATAAAGAGACATGGTTTAATTTTGCCAGTTAGAAGATATTTAAATAGCAGTGGTGGTAAACTGATTTTTTTCCCTACTGTTTCAAAAAGCCATGTAAATGCACTTTCTCTTGTTAATAGTTTAATGAAATACAAGCAAAACATCACCAATGTTTTTATGGAGGCCATGAGACACAAAAGTTTTTTGACTGTCTGCTGTTTTGTACAATGACCTTTTTTTAAAAAAACCTTGCTCATCCATGTTTTTTCACTCCTAGTATTGTTAAATACCTTCAGTGCCTAGTAAGTATTATAAGGTCATTTTCATTTATTTCAGCAAAAAGCATGAAATATGATACTGTTAAGTGTAAACAATAAATTCATTATTGTTTTTCTACATACCCTTACTCACCAGGAATAAGCAGACAGAATCTCCTCACAGTTTCATTGGAAGTCAGGGAGAATGGAAGGTTCTAGGTACTGTCAGCTGATTCCTTTGGAGACGATCATCATCAGATGACTCTCAAAATGAAAACCTCATAGATACTAAGGGCCATGGTAGAAAAGTTTACTTTAAATGACATCAGGTAATGACCTGGAGTAAGTGTCGTAAGGACCCTTCATGTCACAGCTTTAAAATATAATAAGATGATTCTGAAATCTTTAAACAAAGCAATCAGATTGGATTCCTTTTAGAAAGCTGATCATTTTCAAAAGTTATTAAATTTTTTTACATCTGCAAAGCCTTCATTCTTAATTCATTAATGTAGTTTTTGGAAGTCTGTTTCTAAATGGGAAAATGTTGGCCGCCCGTGCAGTGGAAGTACGCTTACCGCAGCGGATCTTCGAGAAACTTCCATCACCTATTCCACTGTGTGTGTTCTATAAAAATTCTGAAGGTGATTTTTTCCCCCTTCTTTGCTTTCCTGCTAAAATAGGTTGTACAGAAGTATTTTAGAGCATAACAAAACCTTCTAGACCTTAATAACTATACATGACTGATCTGTCCTCCCCAGCAAGGTTAACTGTTTCTCCCAAGGAGTTAAGTGGCATATAAACTATTGTTCACACCATTTGTGCTAACAGTATAGGATGACCTCAAATACTGGAGCGGCCTGCACAAGGTACCTGCACAATGCATTCATCAACAAAGGGGAAAGGACCATGGGGCATATCTGACTTTAAGTGTATTAGGACTCTATCAGGATAAATGCCTAACCTCACTCCACAGCAAAAAGTAATTACAGAGCCATTGTTTCTAGAGTGTTAATATTTCTTTTGGCTCTTTAGAAATATGTGCTATTTAGTTCTTGAGTTGACATCTGTACTGTACTATATTTTATACAAAGCACCCAGACTAAAGTATAGAGCCATCCAAGAACTGGGATCATTTTGGCTCTTACAGGAAATCAACAACAGATATAAAATAGATGAAGAAATAGTTTAAATTTAGTAGTCAACTTTTATACTTATTTAATTAACAATAGTTTGAACAGCCAAATTTTAGAGCATTATTCTTTCAAACACTGCATGCTCCATTGGAGTGTATCCTTCTCTATTTGTACTTTTATAACACATCAATTCTTTTTCTAGGTGTGCCTACCTTCCTACCTTTAAATATGCTCACCCTATTCTATGCATATCTTTAGGCATATGGTACTGAGAAAGAGAGAAGTAGCACACACACACACACACACACACACACACACACCCCGCTAAGAAGTTAAGACAAATATTAATGGCCCTTCGTGTAAATACCACTGAGTAGAACATGCACGGGAAACGATGAAATGAAAGACAAGACTGGGTAAATCAAGTACATATGTTTGCATGGTGAGGCGGGGCAATGTTTAGCTTCATGGTTAGAAATTATTAATAACTATCAGAAAAACATGAAAGTTGGCTCCTCAATTTAAACAAGTTTCTATCTTCCCCTCAAAGGAACCAAGCACAACACATCCAGTCTCTACCTCCCCCTAAACAAGGAAACAGGAACGGGATTTGGTAGATGTGGAAGAAAACACAGGGCAGCTTCTGGGCCTCTAACTGCATTTTAGGGACCCTAAAGATTTTAATGTGTCCACCTCTCAATAACTCCTCTCTACCTTAAAGTTTGCTGACGACAAAATATATAATTTGTGCTATATTAAACACTACTGATCTTTCTACTAAAACATGACACTCCAGTAAGAGCAGTTGGTCACCTACAAGGGAGCTCCCATAAGACTGTCAACTCATTTCTCAACAGAAACTCTGCAGGCCAGAAGGAATCAGCAGGAAACATTCAAAGTGATAAAAAGCAAAGACCTACGACCAAGAGTGCTCTACCCAGCAAAGCTATCATTTCAAAGCAAGAGTTGGATAAAGAGCTTCCCAGACAAGAAAAAGATAAAGGAGTTCATCAACACCAAACTACGATTACGAGGAATGCTAAAGTGACTTCTTTAAGAAAAGAAGAAAAAAAAAGATAAAAAATATGGATAATAAATAAAATAGCAATAGCTACATACATATCAATAATTACTTGAAATGTAAATAAATGAAATGCCCCAATCAAAAGATATAGGGTAGCTGAATGCATAAGTAAATAAAATCTTTACATCTGCTGCCTACAAGAGACTCACTTCAGATTGAAAGACACACACAGACTGAAAGTAGAAGGATGGAAAAAGATAGTTCATGCACATGGAAACAAGCACACCAAGACAAAAAGCTTGGGTAGCAATACTTACACCAAACTCAACAGACTTTAAAACAAAGGCTGAAACAAGAGACAAAGAACAAACCAGCAATCCCACTTCTGCGTACATATTCAAATAAACACCAAACACTAATTCGAAAAGTCATATGCACCCCTATGTCCACTGCAGCATTAATATTCACAATAGCCAAGATATGGAAGCAACCTAAGTATCCATCGACAGGTGAATGGATGAAGAGGTGGTACATAGATACAATGAAATACCACTCAGCCATAAAAAAGAACAAAATCCTACCATTTGTGACAGCATGGATAGACCTAGAGGTTATCATGTTAAGTGAAATAAGTCAGGCAGAGAAAGACTAATACCATATCAGTTCAGTTATATGTGGGATCTATAAAGCAAAATAAATGAGCAAAACAGAAATCAACTCACGGATACAGAGAGCATTTTGATGGTTGGCAGATGGGGGCATTGGGAGATGGAGGGAAAAGGAGAAGAGATTAAAATGTGTAATTGCCAGTTTTAAAAACCTCAGGGATGTAAAGGACAGCATAGGGAGTACAGTCAATAATATTGTAATAACTATGCATCGTGTCAGAGGGGTACTGGACTTTATCAGGGTGATAATCTCATAAAGTATATAAATGTCTAATCACTATATTGTACACCGGAAACATACTATTGTAATGTCAACTCTAATTGAAATATTAAAAAAAATTCTTTTAAAAAAGGAAGCTCAAATTCTGATAAGGGAAACAGACATTAAGAATTAATTATAATATTGTATGAAAACTAGTAACACAATTGCATATAAAAGGTCCAGAAATAGCACTGAAAATGTATAGACAACTTCTGTTAATAAACTAATTCTATACATTAACAGGGT